>JAUZND010056876.1:5187-18698 GCA_034780555.1 Coelogynopora nodosa
CTATACCAATAAGCAACACTAAGCTAATGCTATACCAATAAGCAACACTAAGCTAATGCTATACCAATAAGCAACACTAAGCTAATGCTATACCAATAAGCAACACCAAACTACTAATATACACGAATTGAAAAATATTTTCATTATAATTTTTGTAATGTGTAATAAAATATTTTTTACTATTTATACAAAATTTGAAATATTTTTCGGTAAAACAATTTAATATTCATGTGACATGTGGATTTAATATACCTGTAGTAATAAAGGGAATAATGTCAAGGCCCTCAAAAAAGTGTCGGCCCTACAATTCAGAGGACTACTGGATTTTTATGTTGTACATACCATATATTGTACATATATAATATAGGCTAAATAAAGAATATATATATATATATAATATCAATAACGGCAACATGGAAGTCATGTAAACATAGTGGTAGAAAAGGAATTATAAGTATCACAAAGCACTTGTAGCGTGTGACACAAATATGATTGCATCATTAATTAATATCAATGTATCTCAAAATCTCAGTAAAATGATTGAACCGACACTATATCCGTCGTTCCAATATATAATATAAAACTATAGGAGATATAGGAAGTATGTCCAACTTTGAGTAGTACTGTATATAACCTATCAATATTTATGTTGCGTATCGTTTATTGTGTCTTATAGTTCATGTCCACTTTCATATGCGTTCTTAATCTATATTATATTGCTATATTAATTGTTGTGTGATTATTATTGAATGAAATGGAGACAATTGAAACTATGTTAAAAATTCACTTAGCCCATTCTTTTTGTAGATATAATCAATTAATATTCCTAATATAAATAAATATGAAATCTTTTACAATGTTGTATATATACAATATACAATATAATTATAACTTTAATATAATATGTTTCATTTGAAATTTGGTTTTAATATAATTAGTTAACTCCACACACTATAAAAAAAGTAATGGTTTCTATAAAGTTGTTTCTATTGCCACAATTACATTAAAATGGTTGCGACACTTGTTTATAGTAAGTTCTTGAAAATATTGACAAAATCAATTTTCAATGTATATATATCTGAATGTTAATATTTTGTATGTATACAATGTACATGTACAATTAAACACGTTTTTAAATTAAATTTCACTTAAATTACAGCATTATACATAAAGCGCAGTAAAATATATTTTTAATTATGTCAGAAAAAAATAAAGTATGTACCATCCCCTCCACAGACAAAAGGCTAACGTTTAATTAAAATAATAAGCATTGTAAATATTATTTTGAAGCTAAAGAATTATATTAAAATCATATTATAACTTCGTATTTTTCAATAAAAAAAAAATCATGCGCAGTAGCTACAAAAAATTATCAAATAGCAATATTTGTTTTATATTATATAAAAATATAATAAACTTTTCTATTCTGAAAATACGATCACATAAAATCTGAACGGGTATCTTTTACGTACACGCAAGAAGCACGTCGCAGTATATTATAACCTTATTTTATGCTTACAATTCGAAAGTTTTTATGATAATAATAAGGGTTATATTCGGATCCGCTGGGGGACAAAAATCAATCTCAAAATAATATATTACCGCACTCCCTGCTCCCGCGCAGATCTGAATCTGTTCGAACGGGCTTCATCATCATCATCATCATTCGAGTTGATGTCAATTAATTTCAATTCGCCCCTCATCCCATAAAACAAAGTAGTATTTCAAACGAGTTTGTTCCCTGGACTAAGCGCGCGTACCTAAACTGCCGCCTGATAAAACCGAGCTGTTCATATGGTGATGATGACTTGCTACTTAATTTTCATCTATCCATTTCCTGGATTGATTAAATGTTGAGCCAAACCAGATTGATTTAAATATTTTGTCAGTTTTGACCGTATAATGCAGGGGGGTGTTATTGCACTCGCGGGATAACATTATTAACCCTTTTGCCAGTGTCAAATGTTGTTTTAATCATAAACAGCGCGCAACTTTTTTTTATGATGAGTAGTATAATTTTTATAGAAGTTTCAGAAGCAATATTGCTGAATTTTTGGGGAGATTATATAAACTTTTGAGATTATGTTTGTTGCATGGGAATATCGTTTAATTTCTTAATAGTCTGTCTAGGGTGAATAGTTTTTTATTAAATAATTTAACAAAAAATAATGATACTGAAACGTATAAACATCTAATTCTCAATGAGGTGAGTATTATCATCCGTATCAACATCCATGTTTATTTGAATATGCGGACAAAGTTTGCTAGATTAAAAACACGAAATTGAACATTTTGTTATGGTTTTCATTCTTCAAGTGTGTAACAATTTTGGTATCCATGTGTAATTATGTGTATCTATGTGTAACTATGTGTATCTATGTGTAACTATGTGTAACTATGTGTATCTATGTGTAACTATGTGTATGTATGTATGTGTAACTATGTGTATCTATGTGTAACTATGTGTAAGTATTTTGAACTATTGTGATAACTATGTCTACCTTTGTCCAACTATGTGTATATGTAGCTATGGTAAATACGTTCAAGTATGTGTGGCTATGGTAAATGTATGCAATCCATGCATTAAACCAATATACAAAATAAATAGTTTGGTTCCTTCAAAATACAGAACTTTTAATTTGTTTTCTCCTATATAAAAAAAATGTGGCTATTTTCTTAAAAAAAGTTTTAGATAAGAATAATTTATTTATGTAAATATATAAGCTTACACTTCACCTAACTTATACGTTAAAAAAGGTCTTTGTTAATCTAGAATTGTTTTTTGTGAAAAATTAAGTAAATGTTATTTCCAGTTTATATTTTACATTCTCAAAAATGCCCGCCACAAGCATTTCATGTAACCACACATTAACGTTAAAATTTAACGTTAAAGGACAAAAGATTACGCGCTGAACACAGCATTTTACGGAATGAAAACAATTGAAATAAACTCACAAGAAGTAAACGACATAAAGTATCTCTAGTAAAGATCAAATGAAGAGTACAGAAGAAAATTTAAATGAGAGTCATTTTGCCGGATTTCCCCTCGACAGAAAAAACAAAACATAGTCAGTCAACTCTAAAATTGCAGATAAATCTGATTAGAAGTACGAGCGCTATGATAAATGACAGAATATGAATCCCGAACAGAGTCCGGTTGCGGTCACTCAGAACTTTACCCCCCCCCCCCCCTCCCCCCCTCCCAACCCTTCATCTCCACCTTCTCTTGGACCCCGTACAATGTTTCCAGTATGATTTGGTCAGCATCAATGGAGATAGAACGAGCACCCGGTGAAGATCGATGATCTAGCATTTTCAAACATTGTGATCAATCATTGCAGAGAGTTAGAAGAAGGAATTGAATGCAGTGGCGTTTTTTCCAGGAATGTAAATAAATAATTTTAGAGTTTGAGGTCGTTAGAGGGTAATGAATGGCGGCAGCAAATGAGTAAATTATCCACGCGATCGTGTTGAGGAAAAGGTCAATATTGCGTTATAACATTGTCCAGAAATGGTTAAACAGATTTTATACGTTATAATTATATTAAATTGCTCATACGAACAAAAAGTAGGGTCGTTTATCATTTTAAAGCACCTAATTGGCATTTTTAGGTCATTGGGAAATATTTTGTGCCATTTTAGGAAATTAATATTCAAGGACGAAAACAATAAAATTGATGTCGAACAATATACAATAGGTTTGTAAATTTTTGTCAAATTTTATTCTTATTTTTAACGTAGTATATCTTATACTTTTTTTTAAAATGAACTAAATATTACTTATATGAAGCGATTTTATTACACAGTCATTGTCCATTTCAACGTTAATTATCTGTAGCGGAGTTGTCGCACACTGATACAAAAATGGTATATATGATGTCAGTAAAACACTTTCAAATGGTAAATGGAGACAACAGCAAATTCAAGTAAAATTATATGTAATTAAGGCAAAGGGTCCAACCGTTTTTCGCTTTCACTTGTTCAGGGAATTTTATTAATAGCATAAAACTTTCGAATTAATACAAAAACGGTTGATTTCAATATATTTACATTATAAAATAAGTTTGAAATAAAACTGATTCACAAAAACTAACAAAAAACGATAAATTCTAAATTATAAATACAAACGATATGTGTATTAATTAATAGGATCAAGATCAAGAAAATGAAAACTGTATAAAATAATAAAATAATGAAATAAACCTAATAAACAAATAGACAAACGACAGAAATTAAAATCTTGGAATAATTATTATGACACAACTGTTGAATTTTTAGACGACAGGGAAGCAATAAATATATATTTAATCAATTATTACATTATTTTATACACCAATAAATCAAATCCCCTGATCTTTGTATTATTGATTAATACATACCTAAGTCTTTTGTATTCTCAGTTCACTGTTTTTTTGTTTTGTGAATAACTTGTAGTTAAATCAGATTTTATAATTTAAATGTACACTTGTATATACAAATGTTGATATTTCACATAAAAATAAAATGTCTTGAAAAAGCGGTGGAAAATTTTGGTTTGTTATCCTGTTTATGTTTTAGTATCCACTTGATCACGCCATTGTGTTGTTTATATAAATAATGAGCTAAGAAAAAATTCGCTGAATATCACTAATGCAAGTAATTAAATACCCACAATATTATAATTTTTTACTAAAAAATGTCTCCTTGAGTAATTATCTTCGTATGGTATAATTAATTAAGAGAATGGTTATTTTTATTGTAGTTATACAATGTACATCCATGCCTTAAACATTTGTTCCGTGTTCTTCTATTGCATGTTTACATTTGATTAGCAAATATAATAATGTCAATTATTTCCTATACAGTCTATTTTTTTACAGAAATAAATCTCCTCCCAGATCATTATGTTAGTTCCGTTTGTAAGTTAGCTACTAAATCCTGGGGAATTTTACTAACTTATATATTTCCATGTAGCCTTATATATATATTGAAAAATACATTAAACCGCTCACAGTTTTGAAGATTTCTTTATGGTCTTTTAAAATGACATTTGCTTTAATATACAAAACCTTTTATAAACTGGATACCAGGTGTGCATACTTTGTTAAGAATATTAAAATGGGTTATATGTCCTAATATTTTGGAAGATTTTAAAACAAAAAAATAGTGCATTTTTATCATCAATTTGTGCCTTAATTAACAATAATATTTTACTCCTGATTGATATACCAATGGCGAGACAACATCTCCATTTAAATAAATTGAAAACAAAAATGGCAAAATTTTAACAATTCAAACAAACAATAAAGTTTTTTACTAAACATCTAGCATTTCAGGTACATGGAGGCTTATTGTGTACCCTAATGGCATGTTAAACCCTTTTAAATGAATACAAATTTTTAACTTTTTCTCTTTCTCAAACAATATTTCTGGAATATTTAATTTTATTTAAGTTTAATTCCTGAACCTTGTGAACAATATATATACATTTCTGTCGACAAAAAAAATTGAATATAAAGCACATCGATCTCTTCTTCGATGCGTAAATTAATTATTTTTGCAATTAAAGACAACAATGCTCAGGAAATGTATTGTTAGCATTATCATATTATAGTTGAGTGTGTGAGTTCATGTGAGAGGACCGAGCGAAAGAATGAGATATAATACAGAGAGAAGCGAGAAGGGAGAAGAGAGAGTAATATCATGAAAAGGAAACATACATACATATATGAGAGTCGCAATAGAAACAAATAATATGACAATAAGAAAGGTGTGATAAGAAAATATAAGAATACGACAAGAAAACTCCTACTACTAATTATTATTTATAAATCGCACTTTTAATCTGAATCTGTGACTAATGATCGACAACTGTACATAGACAGTCAAGTGCAAATCGCAAATGTTTTGCAGTAAGAGTAATGTAATGTCTAACTTACTGTTTATTTAGTTACTATAAAATACGTTGTTTAAACAAATATTTCTATCAACCGTTCTTATATATCATGGGGTTATTTGGTTGGTGCGGATAAACATTTACCAACATTACCATGGAAACATATTTACAGCTGAGCAATTCATATATGCCATTCAGCCTTAAACAAAACTGGCACATTAACACGATTAAATATTGATGAGGAGGGGGTGTTGTTGTCAAGTCGGGGTTTTATCTGAGAATATACTGCAGCTGGCTGGAACAGCTTTTGTGTGCCTTTAAAGATTTGATGGAACAGGATTCATTTATGTAAATACAGTAAATACCGACATAACTATTAATAAGAACATATATTATAATATTTCGCACCAATTTCTTACTCTGGTATATGGTTAAAAAAAAGCGTTTTAAATAATTTTCTTTCTTCAAAATTTGCAGATCATAATTACCAATATTATAATTTTAACTATATTTTTATATTTATGCTAAGTTTTATAGATAGTACAACTGCTATATTAGTGACTGTATAGATTGCGACGTAGTCTGTACTCTTTTTTTCCACAAACAACTACGTCTATATCAAGCGTATACAATTCGTGTAATATTTCGGATAACAATTTCGAAAACTGATCCCTACATTGGTAGTTTCATAAAATCCAGAAAAGTTATTGTTTTACTGTATTACCATGTGTTGCTATGTCAATAATTGTCAAACATATTATATGTAAAACTAATTTTTCTAAATAATATTTGCTTTTTATTAGTACAGCTGAACCTTGTACAGTTGAGCCTTCTGCTGACTTAATGAAATGTTTTCCCTCATTAAACAGTTGATTTTACTGCATTAATGAGCAAAGATAATTGAATGTTACAGATGGCTCACTCTCTATTTACATTTTAGCGACTCCCATTCGATTTTTGAAAACCGACTCCCATTTTTATGCAGTAGTTTAAAAAGTTAATTTATCATTAGTTTATAGGCACGACAATTTGATCATCCAAATATAGCAACTAAATATTATGCAATACCACTTTTTTCTTAGGATTTTCATACCCATTACAAAGTTTTGAACATTTTAAAATAATCAGGGCTTCTTTTTATTTTAATTAGAAATATTTTTTGTTGCAACATTTTTAATAATGTTATTTCTTCATTTAATGATTACAATTTAATGATGTGTAGATGCGCGGCATGCAGGGCTTGGCAAGACGCGATGGGGGTAATTTCAGGAATACTCCCGCATATATACCGAGACCACAGCTGTTTGCCTAAAGCGTTTAAATGTAATTCATTAAAAAAAAGTATCTCGTTAGTCAGCGGATACATATTTATGGTATGTTTCGTGTCGTAAATTTTTAATAATTTTAATAATTAGCAATACAATAATGATGTACATGCACGACAATTGAACTCCTTTTTGATATAAAAATCAGTATATATGTCAATATATATATATATATAACAAAATATAACATAATTCGTACATCTGTTGCAATTTGTTATATATTTTTAATAATAACCATTTCTCAGGTTGTCTCTTTTATACACACCTGATTTTCGGCATTTAGTGTAAAAGATACGTGAAGATTAAGCCTTGATTCAAGAATGTACGTATATATCTGGTCTCCTATTTCAGTCGTGAATTCCCCTTTAAAACACGACATTTCTATCAATTAATGGATAATATTATAGTTAGTTATAAAGTCGCTAAATAATTCGATTATAGAAAATGGGAGGTTTCGATAATATTGTGAGAAACATTAAAAGTATGCCTGGTATACTATTGGTAATAATTTAAAATACTTATGACAGTTCGAGAATGTCATCACTAAAGAGAACTGCTCACAGAAATTGAAACTTCATGAGCTAGTCTACAAGAATTATGGGGTATGCACTACATCTGGTGTGTAAAATCAAGTATATATGGCCTGTGGCCGGCTGAGTCAAATAATTAGAGGGATTTACAGAATCAAGAACTGGGCTTTTTTATTAGAAAGAACAGTTGAAGTTCTCGTTTAGTTTTCAACCGTGATAGCGTGATGTCTTACTAACGAAGAAATTAGCGCAGGATGTAATTTGGACTGAGTTTAAAAACTCAATTTATAGTACGTGTTAAATAGAATGCCCAATACTGCTATAATTGAATTTAGATATAATCGCCTGGTTACCAGATATAAGGTAGTGGAGGCCAATTTCACAGAAAAGTTAATATATAGCTGTCTATTTTTTGTTTATAATTTTTCTATATAATAATCTCTTTTTAATTGAATTCTTACTTCACTCCTTTTTACTTTAAATACTATTATTCTATGGTTAGAATGAGCCATCTGTAATATATGATGGATGAGCAATTGGTTATACACGAAAGAGCCAGTATCGCCAGTGAAGTCGTATCTTTGTAATCTGAGATTTGTTTATAGATACCTCAAATAAAATAGTAGGTATCAAATTGATTAGCATTGGCAACCCCTGGCTCACAACTTTTTTTCGGAGCAGATACTTAAAGTCAAAATTACACATTTTATAAATGATCTGATAAAGTCTAAACACTTTTAAACAATCGATGCCGACCTCGGCTTAATAGTTTAACATAGTCAGTTTATGAGATCAACGGTTCGTATAATATGTTCGTATATGTTCCTAGTGTTTTATTATATTTGAAAATGGGTCATTACAACACTCCAAAATATGATTTAATATTTACTTTAAAATATTGTTTCAGTTATCGATAAACAAAGGATAAAAATGTAAAATTTCAAAACAAATTATTAAAACCCTTGCTGGAAATCCAGAGACAGCAGCTGCCGTAATACACAAACAAAAATCGATAGACAGTAATTAATCAATAAATAGCAAAGTAAGAAAAAACATATTTTTGATTATTTATTAATAAAACAAAAATTGCAATTTTTATTTGATAACATCGATTATTGATCAGTATTTACAAATAAAACATGCAGCTTATATTTTCAGTTAAAAATGTGAGTCTCCTGCTAATACCCAATTTGTTGTAGGCACCTCCATGTCCTATTATATATGGAACAACAGTTGATTAACTCTGAACTAAACTGTGTTATGAATCGGACAAACATTTTAATTTTAATAAATAGCGATTAATTTACCTTATCATTTATAATTGAGCATAATCTGCTAGTGATCTCGCGTATGTTTATTTTCCACAAATTAACTGCAATACATTGCCATTTTTTAAAAATAAAGGATCTTCTTTTTGGCGAACTTTCGCGTCTTATCCTAAATGTATAGTGATTTAAATAGTTTATTATTAAACATGACAAAGTATTGCAACCATATATAGGTTTAATTAATTTTTATACGACGGTTCTGAAGATGGTCAGGGGATTGCCTTATTTGTTCCATTATTATAACCTATACAGAACATTCAGGTATTGACGGGTTTAGCGATATTGTAAAAGAAGTATACGAATGCGCGTGTTGGTAGAGCTTACATGCTGCTATCCTCTTCCTTATACCGTGCTATATATGAATACTCCTGAGTACTACTCTTGAGTACTTTGTAAATACTCAGTCGTGTCATGAATACCAATTCTATGTTAAGCAAATACGTATGAAAAATAACTTTCGATAGAAACTTTATTTAAAATATAATAATAATGATCCCTTTTCACGGTTTATACTTGGTAAAGTTTTATTGTCCATTTCATCTCATATAGTGTAATTAATGTCAACTGATGTCAATTAAACGGATATCTATTTATTTATTATAATACAAATGACCTCTGAAACACACTAAATATTTAACAAAATATAATTTGTAAACTATTATATAAGGAGTTCGGCAACAAGTTAATTAAACAGTTTGTCTGCAATAATTAACGGCATTTGGTCAGATACGTATTTATTATTTAAAACCAAATATTTAACCAGTGACACAACACTTCAACTACTTTTAAATATTGATATAGTTATAAATCTTTTCAACAAATTTGATACGAGAGATTCGATTTAAAGAAATATTATTAAAAACGTCTTCTAAGCAATAATACGAGAGTCTGTGAACTAGGCCATTGCAACAATAATTTAATTTTCGGTTGTTCTTGTTATTTCGTGACTCCCTAAATTCCTAGACATATTTGCGTTCGACACACGAACCGACCATTTTGTTCAGAACAACCACCAACTGGTAAGATCCGTCGAATAATCCTCCATGATCTTTAAAAACCTGTCGCTCTGGATTTTTCTTGCTGTATACATATATGAAAACATTATTATTGTGTCTTTCTAGAAACCTTTTTTGTTCTGAAAGGCACTTGCTAATGTTATTATAACTTGAGACTGAACTGGAAGTTAATCGAGTCTGAAATATAGATTTTTTTTTAATTGTTGGAGGGCAGTGATTTTTCTCTTTCCTTCAAACTGCGGAAATAATGTGTATTTAAATCAATGATTTTATAGTGAAACTTGAGCGTAATCTTTTTTCTCTGTTTCACTTTTTTTCTTTCGAAAAATTAGATGTAAATTAACTTAAATTGCGTAAAAAATATTTCAAACTAATATTTTTCTCTTGTAAGATTGTAACAACAGTATAGTAAAATAAGTATCTTCCGTTAAACAAAATAATACATTACTATAACCTATCTGTCTACAATCATAGCGTTTAAATATATTAAGTTGAAACAGCGTAGTAAATCTCGTATATTGTCATATAAAATATAAATTTTAAAATATTTCAAAATATTTATTTCGGAGTTTGATAACAAATTATTATTAGTTTAATTATTGTAATATTTTAATTGTTATTAACATTTAATTTTTCAACTGTTGATGCACCCGATTCACCGATTGATAAAATCATGGTGAAATTTTTGTGTTTTTCAATGAGTTTGCCTCGTCATCACTTCCCACATTATAAAGTCCTTGGGTAAAGACTGCCCAAAAACTGATACGTAACCTGAAAAATACATATATATATATATTTGAGGAATTCTTATTGGTTACAATGGCCAATGTATCATGCTTCCTTCTGTATTTCACCTTTATAAGTTTACAACTATAATGTATAATACCAGAACCGTATACGATTTATAATTTATAAGTATCGTATTATTTATATGTATGTAGCCATGCATTTTTCACAATTTTATATTATTAATTGCGGTAGGTTATGGTGTTATCATTTTAAATCTTAAACCCGCCCGATACAATATATACATATGTATATATTAAACGCACGTTTTTTACTAATAATAATTTTTAAAACTTATAATAACAATGAAAATTTATAAGTAACTTAATAATCAAAATAGATGTCATTTATTAATTCCACCAGTTTTGTTAATATAATAGCGTTTCATTTTGATCTACGAATTTTAGAATTTCTGTTTCAATTATTAATTTTTTTTAAATGCGATTATGTTACGAATTAGAATATGAATTAGTTTTAATTGGTAAATAGAATTTCAGAGTACATTGGTCGGTGTTAATATTCAGTAGTGAAAGCTGTCATATTGTTATCTTGTAATTGTAGCATCATTTTATATTAGTAAAATGAAGTTAAAGCGTTTATTTCTAATTATTCATTACTGTTCTTAGTAGAAACAAAAACCACAAAATAAATATTTGTTATGGTAAGTTATGCCTAACTTTGGACATTCATTTGGACAAAAATGTAGACTTAGTAAGTTAGTTGTATAATTATTATTTTAATTTTAATAAAATTATAGTATGTCTAATATAATAGGTTTAAATATTCGGAAAATGTACATTGTTACTGAATTTTTTTTATTAGTTTTATATCCTTTAGTGAAAAACCCATAACCTATTTAATATCAACAAGTAATCTAATGAATGATATTATGTTATATTTAAATCGATATTTAATTTGATAGATCGCAGATACTAAATAAGATTGATCATATATATTTAATAAGATTGATCATAGATATTTAATAAAATTGATCATAAATATTTAGTATGATAAATCGCAGATATTTAATAAGATAGATCATAGATATTTAATAAGATTGATGATAGATATTTAATAAAATTGATCATATATATCTAATATGATAGATCGCAGATATTTAATAAGATAGATCATAGATATTTAAAAAGATTGATCATAGATATTTAATAAGATTGATCATAGTTATTTTCCCTAAAACTACATCATCATCGATTACAAAAATAGAATATATAATTTGTACATGTTAAATTATACTCTAAAACAGATGGAACACTTAATATTAGTAAGTTATAATATATATTATTAATTATTAATCTTTGAGAATAACGCATATTTTACACAGGAAATGTTTGTAAAGATTAGCCGGCCGCATATAAACTAAGAATTAACTATCTATATATTCGGACTTAAACTGAGGTTGGTGACGACATGTCATTGAAATAAAGTTGAACTATACGAAATACGTTAGACTGACTTATATCCTAAATGTCGCATGCGATTTAGGCGTATTTAAATTTAATAATCATAATAAATGTAATTGTTTTTAATGTGCTGGTTTATTAGCTTTGAACGTGGATGAGAGTTCCTTAGATTATTTTACTGATTATTGATTTATTTTATTGAGTTCAAATGCAGCTCTACATATATACATTGAATACTTAGATGAACACAAAGAATAAAAGTATAAAATAATGAATGATTACGGGAGACCGCAGGAAGACAACTTGCCTTTGTTATCCCAGTACAACATCAAATACCATTTTTTATAATATATACATAAATATATTATTAAGTACAACAATAAAAGAGTAAATTACTTCATTCTGCTACAATTACGCAAAGGAGAGTGCCGCAATTTCTTTCATAGTCAGTCTACTTGTATATTATTATGGTCTGCCTATAAATAAACTATTTCAAGTGAGTTGGTGAATATTATTCAAATTAAGCATGAAACATCATTATAAAGAAAACCATAAAGACGAACGAACGAACCATGAGGAATAATATGCAGACAGACATGCATCATCTCAGCCTATAGGCTACGACAACTTCCCTAAACTTTTCTGAATCAGGGTAACGATTCCAAATAAGAGAAAGATATGCAACAGCGAGGCAATCGGCTGGCTGCGGCACAATTCAGGAAATAAATTCCTGTGCGATGTCTCACTGGTCAGGACAGTATCGCAAATTTATAAAGACGTCTGATTTTATGTATTGCTATAAAATTGACATTGAATATTGGAGTAAATATCGATTATTTAAACAGATCATTATTACGTCAATTAAAACTATTTAAAACATAAGACATTAAAACTTCTATGTATGTTTTATACAAAAATTGGACACAATTTATTATTATTAGCTTTATTAACTGAAATTATCCACAGTTGCTTGTTAATTTCCGCCAACTAACTGCCGAACATCATACGAGGACTTAGTTCAATTAAAATTAAAATAAACTATTACACCGATGTTAATTTAATTTAATGTATGTCCATATTATGTTCATATTATGTTCACTATGTTAGTTTACATTATGTCCACACTGTTTAACACAAATGATTATACTTAAATTTTTCTATATATAATTATGTGGCATACCCCGTTATTAATAATATCAAGGGTAAATTGCGATTCACGCTTTTGCCGGG
>JAUZND010056887.1:3184-41253 GCA_034780555.1 Coelogynopora nodosa
TTTAAAATAAATTAAAATAATTTTAAAATAAATTAAAATAATTTTAAAATAAATTAAAATAATTTTAAAATAAATTATAATAATTTTAAAATAAATTGAAATAATTTAAAAATAAATTAAAATAATTAAAAAATATATTTATTAAAAAAAAAAAATTAATTATAATAATTTAAAAATATATTTAAATAATTTTAAAATAAATTAAAATAATTTAAAAATAAATTAAAATAATTTAAAAATAAATTAAAATAATTTAAAAATAAATTAAAATAATTTAAAAATAAATTTAAATAATTTAAAAATAAATTAAAATAATATAAAAACAAAATTGAAATAAATTTTAAATAAAAAATAAAACAATTTAAAAATAAATAAATCATTAAAAAAATTATTAGGCAAACACTAATTATATTTAATAAGTTATTAAACCTTATAATGTTTAATTTAATGCTGTCATTTGAATTTAATATTATTTATATTAATACTTGTTGTCAAATACTTGTATATTTGTAATTATTATTTTTAATTGGAAATACATATTGCAAATTTATTTAAACCATAAAAAACTGTTAACTTATGTAAACTGTTTTCATTTTGTTTAAATGGGTAGGTTTAAACATCACTTTGAATGAAAATTCATATTATTATTACTGTCTGTTTTAGCAATTGATAGCTACATCTGTGACACATTTCCTGAAGGTTAATATCAATATTATTTTTGTTGAAAGTAAAGCTCAAAACATATAATTTTTTCTAAAATATTATTAATTGCTAGTGTAGCAGGCAAGGAAGCATAAAGCATTTTCACATAAACAAATTTAAATGCCAATTACTTTTTCATTGTTACGACTTTATATGACTTATATTAAATGTTAGATATTCCATGTTCCATGTCTTACATATACTAGCTGTTTATTTATATGTTTATAGATGAATATTATTCAATTATATTGAATTCGGAAATTACTTTTTCTGTTCGCATTTTTTGTTAAATATAATAACTATTAACCTTTTTAACATGTTAATGATAATACTCCTAATTAACTGAAATAAATGATTTGAAATATTTTTAAAAGCAATTTCTTATGTCTAAATTTATACATAAAAATTACAGATTACTTAGTTATATATTAAATTACATATTTCTCATCGATACATATGCATTAAATTATTGAAATTTTTAAACAAATTTAATACTTTAAAATTATAATTAAATAATGAAGTAGCTAAACAAATGACTCTGCCACTTTAATCGCGAAAATATTAAATTGTTAACAAATTAAAACATTTAGATAAGTAAACAATAAGAAAACACTTTTTGATTTTATTATATGTTTACTGTATCATCAATTGAAGTTAAATTACCTTTTTATAAAAATTGCTAATGCAGATAATTTGTTATCAAATTAGTATTTCACTTCTTATTAAAAAATAAATTGTATCAAATAAAACTAAAATTATTGCTTATTTTACAAATTTAGAATAAAATTTTGACTATTCTTGAAATGTATTTTTCGTGCAAATACTGTAATTCTCATGAGGATATTATGCAAAAGGATACATTTCAGACTTTATTTATTCAACTCACCAACTCTACTACGAACTTCCAGCCAGCGCAAGAAAGCGATCCTGCATATAGGCAGTTTAGTAACCTTTCCCATTGTCGATATGATGTCATCATCGCAAGAGAGCAAATCCATAGCCTCCCCTTCGGTTAATCCCTCCTTTGATGCAGCAAGATACCGTAGGAAGGATTTTCCTTCAAGTAGCTGCGCTGTTGCATGTACAATCATCTTGGGTGGATTTCCCATTAGGATCTCATACTCCGGTATTGCCGCTTTAGCTAGATAAAAAACTGCTTCTGGCGATGACGAATTTGCTTCAGGAGAGTTGAGATGTTTAAAAACTAGCGCTAAGGCATTCTTGCGACGAGGAAATACATCGGCAGCAAGTTGTGAAATATGCTCAATTGAAGGTTGCTGACTATCACCAACCTCAACGGACCGAAGAACGCACTTAGCCAAAGAAGTGTCCCCTTTCCAGTAATCAATAAGGACTTTGCCGTTTACATTTTTTGCATCGGCTGTAAAAAATAAGTGAATTTTGGAAGAGAGTCGGTGAGTTAGCCAAGTAAGCTGATATTCAATAGAGTCAGAAGATCTTTCGGCAAGTATTTCAAAATCGTCAAGAAGAAACACACAGTGACGTGATGCTTTTGAAAGAGTTGATTGAGCACTTGTAAATCGATCAACTGGTTTTAAAGACATTGAGTAATTTATTTGTACTCCCGAAGAATGTGAATAAGTCTCCATACACTGACACAGACATCTCACGAGGTCATTAAGGCTAAGTATAAACGGACTGTCTTTTAAAAAGACAGCTATGTAAATCACGTCCTCCTTGAACAACTTCCAGGCAACTTCCAGTGCCCGGATGAGAGTCCGAGTTTTTCCAATAACAGGATGCCCTTCAATCAAGACAGCATGATGGGCGACCCGAGATCCCGCTAACAGATTGGCCTTGATCGTATCGTCAATACCCTTGATCGGCTCTTTCCACTCAAACGCGAGATGATCTCGCAGTGTATTTTGTGCCGACAGAATCCAGTGGCGAACTTGGGGAGACACTTCCTGGCTACAGAATTTGTACCCCGACAAAGCTGAAGCTATTTCAGTTTCCAAAAGTTTAGGCAGTCTTTCCAGTAGATTGTCCGGATTTACGATGACACGCTTTGCTCCAGGATTCTTCCGAAGAATGCCTCTAATGTAATGCGAGAGTGCGCGAGGCTCTCGGAGAACCAACTGGCTACCCCATGTCGTCGGGTCCTCTGATAATATGAAAAATAAAGTATTTTAATATTTTTATGGATGATATAAAAATATTGCTATCATTACTAAACATTCGAATAAATGTTGTAAACTATTGACACTAATGCAAATGTTTGAAGATGTAATAACACGAAAATGAGGAAAACCCAATGCATAGACGCGAAATTGTTTTAGTATGACACGAATATTGTTCATGTTAAAATAGATGATCATTCTTTGATAAAATTAGTTTAAAAAATACTACACTAAATACTTTTGTTTGGTGATCATCTTAACTGCTAATATATATTTCAAGTTATTTGTGTTGTTTGCTTTTCAGTTGTTTGTAAATTTTATTATGTAAATATTTAATAATAAAATAAATAAATTAACCTAGTAAACACAGAAGATAAGAAACACTAGAAATATTGACTACAAATCACAAAGTTATTACTTGCCTCACGGGATATATTCATTAGAATGTATAATAAAACAAAAAAATATTTATCTGAACTTTTCTTAACTAAAAAAATCAAATAAATAAATTTTATAGTAGTATAATTTGTTTATACATTTTTTAATCAATGCTTAATTAATACATTAAAAGTTGTATTAATTACGTAATACATAGATGCACAAACAAAAATACTTGCTGAATTAGATACTACTGATTTATGTTTTTAATCATAACTGTTAACATTTTTTATTCGTAATAAGTACTCACAAAAGATTCAGCTGTTACGTGAAGTGTTTTAAACGCTGCTGCTAACCAATAAAGTTAGACTTACACCCGTCAATAATGAATGAGATGCCGTAAACACGTTAAACTTGTTTTCTAAAGCTGCTATTCAATTATAAGAAGTTAATCAATGTGCATTGAAATCAATGATTTATTTTAAAGTACTTAATAATGTATATCGTATGTAGCCTGTAACATAATTTTTTGTTAATAAACAAGTCGATTACATGAAATTTTATTTTCAACAGCTTTATGTGTGCTCAATGTAAGTAAGCGGAGAATGAGAACGCAAAACGCCCTTATTATATCACTAAAAAAATAATTTTGTCATTTTAACCAAAACAATATATTAAAATATTTGTTATGTTAGTTTTATCGGAGTTTTAGCCAAAATAAAAAGGAAACATTTTTGTAGAAAGGAGTAGTTCAGAAGAATTTTTTAAAATCAATGATTGCAACGATATGTGGATATGATATAATGTGTTGCATATGATACAACATTGTATATTGACTTAAAAAAAGTGTAATTGTTGTTGTAATAACTGAGAAAATTATTTTTAACCACATTTTTTCAACTATTATAAGAATTCTAGCAATTCTTGCAGTTATTTGTTTTTCTCCAATATAACATATTTCTACAAGAACTGTGTTTGTTGTTTAAATAATACGTTATATGCCATGAAAAGTTGACGATATAAAAAATGAAGTCAAATGATATGCCAAGGATATAATCTTGTTTTCCATGGGGATAATTAAAGTTTGCTATCGACACGAAGAATCCCTTTGTTCAGGTATTAACAAAAGGTAGACATCGTGTTAACACGTTTAACTTTTTACTTTTATCAAAATGTTTTATGTTATTGTTTTAGTGTTATAATGAATGTAATCAATTATTATCTTTACCATGAAGATTTACTCTGATCAATCGAGGTTTGTCATCTACACTACAAAATACGAATATTCATGCTATAAAGGCAATTTTGTTGAAATATTAATATTTTGTAACTGTTTAGAACTATAAGTATAAAAACTGTTTTTATTCACGTATGTAAGTCCATAGAACAAACGGGTGGCCAAATTATAAAAATAAACTAAAAATCATAATATTTTTTATTCATAAAATGCGATCAATGTGTTGGGTGTACTGTTACAATTACATGTGTGCATTAATTATAGTTGACACACAAATGCAGACTAGTATCAATTCTAATGGTATTAGGATTAGTGATGCGCCGAGAAAGCACTCTCACGTGTGTGCAATTCTCCAATTATTTCTAATGAGATATTATTGAAAAAGTCTGCCCACATAGTAATCTGGTAATTCTCATCTGTGAATGTACTCTCAGTACGAAGAAATTATTAACTACCTAATCATTTTGTACAGTTTTATGCAGTGGTAATAATGTTATTTATATGAAAAAAAACTTTCAGAGCGTATTATTCTTAATTTATATTTGTAATTGATAAACATACCTGTTTCTTCACTACATGCATCCACAATTATACATCCAGAAGCGTTGGATTCCAGGGCAGTTCGTGTCAAATGCAGTAAAGCTAAAATGCACAAATATTGATTACATTTAGGAAGACTGAAAACAAAATATTAATTCTTATGTATCAAAATATTATTTCAACATAAACAAAAATTTTAAACTTTTTAAAAATGTTTTGCATCAAAGCTTAAATTATAATAGTAAATGATAATATTATAGTATAAATGTTTATCATTTAGAAAATAGAAATATGCAATAAACAAGTAGGCCGAAATATTATATTACATTAACCTTTCGTCTTAATTAATTATTTTCAAAATCTATTAAAGATTTAATCAAAGTGCTATATCACGTTATTGGTATCATAGATGATTTTTACAAATATGCTACATAGCCTATATAATATATACATTATATTATATGGTTCGTACACATGGAACATAATAAATAGATACTGAAAACATTGCCACAATTCATTATAAACTCCATGTATAATTTAAAAATATATATATATCCCTTTAATAAAATTATTGTTCTTCAGATAAAAATAATACTCAAGTTAAGATGAAACATTCCAGACAATATGTATTAAAATGATATAATAATACACTCAATTTATACTTATATAATCAATTCAAGCTATATATATTTTTTTATGGTGAGTGTATGAACGAACCCTGTGTCGTTGAATAAAATTAAAACATTAATTCTAAATAAATTACCTGAGCATGAGTGAGCATACACTGAGAATAATTCTTCCCCTTTGCGCTTTTCACGGCAGCTTTTTGCAGAATATGCCTTAAAGTATTCGGCTACTGTATTGCACAATTCGTAGTCAGTAGATCTGTAACCATTTAGATATATACTTTCTATATATTTGTCCTATGCGAAACATTATTATTATATATATCATTTGACTAATATTGGAAGTTTGAAGTTCCGCGTAATACTATAATCGGTCTGATTCCACACAAAGTTTCTAACACCCAAAATATGAAACAAGAGAAGCGGTTCGAGAACGGACTATGTTCTCCTAAGAAATATGAAAATTAACGCCATAAACGAATTAATTTTAAACAAAATCTATTCTTAGGTTAAATATGTAAACTTTCTAAACCATCTAAAATTTCTAAACTTTCACGTGTCTTTTGCACGTTTTGTGATAATAAAATATCAATTCATTTATCAGCCGTTGTCTTTTAAATTTATCGTATAATTGTGTGATAGCGGCCTATTAGTCATATAACTGAGTTAAGCTATTTAAATAAATAAATTATTAAATAGGTCTTTTTAAAATGAGCGATTACATGTACAATAAATTATTATTTTATTGCTATGTTAATTAATTAAAATTATTTGCAGTAACTGAACAACTCATTAAGCAAACATAATTATATTCAAAATTAAATCAATACGGGCCTAATTATAATATTAAAGGCTTAAAAATGTTTTTTTTAGAAAACTACATGTCTACGTGTTATTTGTATTAGTGCGAAATTATTCAAAATTAAATCAATTAAATTTGAACAACCTATTTCTGATTTGAAAATAAGGCATTGTATCATTTTAAATAAATAATTAGTGGAAATTTTCCTGAAACAATCAAAGCAAAAATCTTGTTTATTAATTAATAATTTCAATAACTTAAATATATATTAACCAATAAAACAGAAAATCAATTACATACAAACATAATGGCCTTAGCTGTCTTCCCATTGTATATTTATATCACTTCTACTGGGGAAAATGAGATCAACGTCGGATGTGAAATTTTTACTTAAATGCTTATTTCCACATTTCACTTTCTTGCGACATGGAACCGAAATTCAAATGTTTTGGATACATTAATGACTGTCATTTCCATGGAATCTGGGATTGGATTTGATTAAGATAATTGTGTTATTTGCGTTTTGCTTTACTCAATGACCATTCCCTTTCTTTTGTCTATGCTGCTAAATTAGGATTAGTCAGTGTTACTTCTTCTAGATTGCTAACTACATATTATATGGTAACTCGATCGCTATAATTTCTGTACTGATGAAAGTGTTTTACGTTTAATTACTTGCTAATTACTTTAATTAATTCGGGCTTCCTATTTACATCAAAGCATCACAGTTTTACAAAAAAGAGCCTACATTGATTATGCTATATTTGTTGAAAATAATTTTATTTTATTTACGAGATTACTTTTTTGGCATTATGCGGATAACGAAAAACTACAATTTCAAATTCCCATATAGTGTGCGGAACCTTTTCTTTAATGTTTACAAATTATTGTTCTGAAAGGCCTACTTCGTGCATAAGAATGGGTTAATTCCTTCAAATAGCAGTCATTTCTTTCTATTGTCAACCAATCGAGCCACTGACTAATATGATTAATGTAAGCACGCTTCGGAACAATCTTATGAACTGAAAAACATGTAGGCCTAACATAATCAATTCAAGTTTAAATAATATATGTATGTTAGAAAATATAAATAAAACAATTTATAATACAATAGCTCTTATATTATGCATGAATTCGTGGCAGAATTTGCTGCTGCGCACTAAAATTACGGCTTTAAATTCAAGCATAATAATATGACTACATTTATTTACAATCGAATAATTGATAAGACTAACTGGGAGGAGTAAAAAACATGGTTGATAAAACACAAATTGACGTTATAATTCGCTTTATATTTTGAAAAAAAATTTCCCGTGTTTGGAAACTGTATGTGGTAATTTAGAATTTCATTAGGGATATTATTAACACATCATCCTTAGTCCTTATTATTATTTTATAAAAAAAATGGTGTAATCGATGGTTACATTTTTATGAGGTCATCATTTATTTAAATATGTATATGTGTATTACGATCAATTAATGATATAATTAGCTTCCAAATAGTTTGAAAATATATTTTGTACATTTTCTAATTTTTGTTTAATGAACAAATAATAAAATATTAAAAATGAATAAGCATTTACAGTGCATTTTAATCGGTGTGATGTAGTACATAAGTATTTACTATTCTAACATCAATGTACATTTAATAAAAAAAGACAAAATACACATTTTTTGCAATAAAACGTACTTTTTTGAATGTTATAAAATATATGTGGATTAAACAATAAAGTAATAAAAATAATTTCAATGATAAAAGTGTTTGTTTTTGCAAAATTTCATCATAAAATATCATCAAAAGAATATATTGATCAGAAAAGTATAAAATGTGTTTTGGACAAATGATGACAACATTTAGGTTTCCATTTTTTTAAAATATAAAATATTGACAACTTCTATGTGGTCCAACTCTCAAACTTTCAGTTTAATTTGTCGAATATTTTTTGTACTAAAGCTGATTAAAATTGTATATATACTTACTCCCCCCTCCTGGCTCATCCTGCAACAATTATTTCTTTTGTCTATTCTACAGGTAATACTATTATGATTACATTAAAATATAAAAAATAGCATGAAGTTCATGAAAACCTACGTATATGTCATGATATAATAAAAAAAATTATATGATTAGGATATGATTGAAAAGCACAAACAAAATATTGATAATTGTTAAAAAATAATTAAAAAAATAAAATAAACAATAAATCAATAAATAAACGCTATAAATCAAATATACACATATACAAACTATGTAAAGAATATATAATATACAAACAGTATATCTTACTGATATATTAGCTCGTAGCATTTGACACCATTTCTTGCGGGTGTATAAACCTTTTCTAGATGATTCAAAGCATCTAAAAAACAGTTAACAACAATTAATATTATTATAAATGTGTTATTCATTTTCCAAAAATTTTCGGTTTTAACTAAATATGTATATGTTGATTAAAAAGCTAAAAAAATTGACAAAACCCCAGCAACATGGAATTAATAAAATGTATTATTATGACACATTACATTTGATAAATCCAATTCACATTTTTAGAGTGAACATTTACAAATGTATTTTTTTTCAAATATTGTATTTACAAATTTCCATGTTCAAATGTATATTTATAAATGTATAGTTACTTACAATTATATATATATATATTTAATTGTATTACTTTTACATCTTTCACTCATTAATATTCCGAGTTATATATAACACATCATCAGAATTTAATATTCCTCTTTTATAATTTGTAATAATCACAAAAAAAGAAATGATTTCTAAATGTCGTCATATTACAATACTTGTTTAAAAAGAACAAGTTTTATTTGCTTAACATGCTTTATTTAATTGATTTCACATCAATATCTATTTTCTTAAACTATTAAAACATAGATTATTTTTAATACAATTTGTTGTTTGTTTATAAGAATATAAATAAAATGTCTAGGCTTTGTTTGTGATCGCTTTTAACATTAATGGTCGTTTTTTATTATTATTTTATATTCATTTTTATAATTATTTAAATCTGTTTTCGTTCTATTTCACCTTTAGGATTTTTATTTTATATGATAATCGGTTTTTGTATCATTTCATTCATCTAATATTATTTAGTAAGCAGGTAAACATACAAATAAGGTTTATTATAATGGAATTTATATATGTATTAATCCACATTGAAACGTACATGTGAATTAGGTAATATCATTATTTAAATTAGGGTCCCTGTCATTAAATACTATTGATAATAGAATGATAGTACCATTTAATAAGCAGAGATTACATTAGAAATTACAGACATTAACAAGTACTGGAATTAAAAGGTAAATTATATGCATGATGACATCAGGGGATGTCATGGTCAGCACAAATGAGACTAGTTTTTAGAATAACAACGTTTTTTGATTATGTGTTAACATTTCTGGGACAGATCTTGCATCTCCAAATTTAAACATTTGGTGTCGTAAAAATTGGTGCTGGTAATTCGACACCGCCCCGAAAAGAGTTCTACTGTATTCGGCGTAGTATCGTCAAAAAATGTACTTTCTAAAGCATATACCAGACAACGAAGTGGTACTGAATTGTCTGCATCAGTTTACCAAACTTCTTTTTTGCAGAACTTTGCTGAACTGCTATTCACTAACATTTCGTCTATGCATAAGTGAATTACATAAATGACTTATTTACTTGGTACCGAATCGGTGTCTCTATATTGATATAAATACAATATCGATGATGTTATATATTAAACTATATAAAGCATGTTGGAGTTCAATATCACCCCGTTTGTATGAATGCAACAAAACAAAATAATTTAGATGGTTATATATACAATTATAGCCTACCTACATAAAAACTGAATATTATGAAATTTCACAACTTTTCAATAAACATGTTACTTGTAATTAATGTTCAAATATACCTGGGGTTGGTGCAATATACACCGTACACGAACCGTTAAATAACTACATATTATATTAAACTTACAAATACCAATTAAAAAATAAATAAGAATGACCTAACAACCTAAATACGAAAATTTATTTAAAATGTGTTATAAAATTTCCCTTTAAAAATAATATTTTTGTGTAGTCAATATATGTTTAAAAAAATATCAAAACAATTATGTGTTTACTCGAAATAATTTGTCTATTTTAGTTTTTAGTCAAAATACTAGCGGAGTAGAAAAAAAACTAGAAATTATTCTAAACTTACTGTATATTTTTAAACAATGTGTATGATAAGATTGCTTGTGTTTTTAAAGACATCGACTTCAAACTATAATTCAAAATAATCACCACAAATGGATACGGAAAATAGACTCATGTGTCTTCCTTAAAAGATATCATATTTCAATGAAAACCATAGTTTTATATAGAGCAAATTAATACGCAAGTTAAATATTTGAGACAAAATGCATTTCTAACACAAATGAACTACAAAATAACATATAAAAATATAAATATATAATGAGCCCTATACATAAATTCAAATAACAGTAAAATTTGTATAACTAATATAATATTTATAATTAGTACATATACAATATTATATAACATGTACAATTATTTAAAAAAAAACCTTATTAAAAATATGAGAACGAAAACTATTTATTCCAAATTTTAAAAATTGCTTAGTTTTGGTTTATTTCAATATATAAAACTATAAATATTACATTGTTATTTTCACCAAAATTTATTAATAGTCGTGTGGCTGAATAAAATAACCGTTACTGGGCAGATAAAAGCACCAAAGTTTGGCTGAGGCTACCTTAGGGAATATTTATTAATGTTAGCCTAGGAGCCTTCCCGAGATTTTTTTAAAACGAAAAATCAAAAAAGTCCCATATATGACAAAATGTTCAAATTTTTGTATTTGAATAAATACAATATAATTTAAATTGTACAGATAAAACTCATTTCTGTCTGTTACAGATGTCTCTTACAGTAATTAACATTCGGCAATGTTTTATGGAATATATTTATACCTGCAAAGTAGTGATCAGATTTGAAGTTAGAGAAGTGCCCTTTGTAGGAGAATTTTAATAGCTCCATGGATAACCTGGAAACCTCTGGAATTGTCACCCAAACTGGAATCCATGGCTTTGATACCTTGGTCTAAACAAAATCTTGCGGAGAAGGAACATCCAACTCTGTTTGTGTACTGGTCGTCAAGATTCCTGCTTGATACACTGAACGTTGAACATGCTGGAGTGATGCATTCTTAGTGGGTGCCAACTTATACATTGCTTGATTAGACAGTCTCTTGAGTTCCCGGAAAAGATTATTGTCAGGATCCAACAGATAGAAAGGACGACTAGCCAAACAAACAAATGTCTCTGTGATATTTTCATGGACTTTTTTCAATAAAGGAAGAGATTGTATATCAATCTGAAAATGCGTGGAACACAGGTAAGGCTTGTGAATGAGGCTCGCTCCGAACTTGCAGATGGTGTTGATGTGGTAGAATCTGTTATTCCATGCCAAAGGCCATCCAAATTTCAGTCAACGGTTAAGTTGTAATCGGATCATGAAATGTGCCTGCAAGGATGACTATAACAACATCCGTGTCTATGGTACGTACTTGAATACTTTTTCTCCGCTGCTCCAGCGTATGTAATATACCAATCCATAATCCTGGTGTCTGCCCCTTCATGATTGCAGCTTTGCATAGTGATGCCTGGCATTAATAGATGTTACAGTTTGCCCTGATGTGACATATACAGCCTTAGCTAATGGCCAATTGAATTATTATATCTTGGATGTCAAAAAGGAAAACAGCTTCTTTTTGTTCATTGGGTCACGGAGCTCCGTGGGAGGAAATCCACCCACTTGCCTGGCAGTTAAATCTCGCCCTACACTTTCTTTCGCAATATTCTTACACTCAAATGTCAGGTATGTATGTATCCCACACAACATCCAACCTCATCTCTGCTTGCAACTGATTCTATAGTTAAGGCATGAATAACCTGTCTGCATACTCCTGGGAATGCACCGAGAGTGGTAGTTGGCAGGCAGTAGACAATGACGGCACCATTCAGGACTTTGCAGTCATAAGTTAAAGCCTGGACTGCTCAAGACATGGCAGCAGGTCAGACTTTGTGTTTGGCAAATGAAGCCAAAGTCTAAGATAAATGGGGGGAAGAATTGTATCTCATATACAAATAATTCTGCCAAGTCACCTCTCGGTTAAAGAGTGCCACATTGTTCTGAAGTACTTTTATCTTCTTCCCCTGCTTAGAAATTGACTTTCGTTGAGGTTTTTTGAATAGCATTAGAGCATTCCTCTTGATTGGGTTATGGATAGTAATGGCCGCGCACTTCAAGTACATTCTTGACAAATTATTGATACTGTTTCTTGCCAGAATCGTCCAATGTGTGTATTGCTGCTACCACCAATTCGTTTGTAAATTTGCTAATGTCAAGTGTTACTAGATCTAGAAAAGCATATAAGAAAGGATTACCCATTCTTCTTACGGTTTTGGAGAAGCTAGCAAATTGTCTCTGGAAGGTCATCTGTGTTAAGGGACCTTGAAGGAT
The DNA here is from genome assembly GCA_034780555.1 of Coelogynopora nodosa. Lineage (NCBI taxonomy): Eukaryota > Metazoa > Platyhelminthes > Proseriata > Coelogynoporidae > Coelogynopora > Coelogynopora nodosa. The sequence continues at coordinate 16,148 of JAUZND010056887.1, forward strand.
TGTGCTTAAAGTTCTTTGGGATCTCTGTGTCATCATCAGGCAAGTATTCTTACTGAAACTGCTTCAAAAGTCTTGTCATCTCTTGTCCTGGGAGCATCCATCGTCAAAAAGCGATAGAGGCCAACAGCACTGCCTGAATCTTTTACTATCTTGTTCTCCAGTTCATGAGATGGATCAAATGGGATTGTTGAGAACTTGTTGGTGGTTTTGGAAGGGACCCAGTAAGAACACTTTTCAAACCCGTCCTTAATAGTGTCAGACAAGGAATTTATGTCCCGATGTGAAAAGTCATCCACCTTGAGTAGTTTACATGATCCAAAGCAAAGAACAGTGTTGTGGGTTCCTTGAAGACTTCCACATATAGAGGGACATTTTTATCTTTGTGAGCCCTGACAAAGATGAGAATTAGAGTTTAATATCTCATGATCAGATTCCAAAACATGAAAATAGGACTCTTCTTCTGCATATCATTTTTCCAAGCTATGGCAGACTCAAAACAGTTAGGGTTTTCACTAAGCATGAAAGCCTCCATCCGGAAATTATGCAGGGTCAACAGAGTTATTTGGTGGTCATGTTTGATTCGAGTTAGGTGTGCTGTCTTCAGATATAAGTTAGTTGTGCCAGAGGATACACCCTCTGCTTCCGTGAGGGCAGTTGTCCAACCAGAATAATCGAAAACATTCCCCAGTGCATTCCAGAGCTCCATTTCTGTGAGCAGACTACCTTACATAACCACATGCACTCTCTTACCATGACTATCTGTTCATTTCTACTGCACAAACTTTTCCAGAGCCAACAGAGGCTGATCAAATGTAGTGACTGGTATTTGTCCTGGATTCAGAAATTTGTCAGCGTCTCTCGACATCCATGCCATGCTTGATCAAAGCAGGAGTGACTGACCTCTCATAGAACAGAAGAAGGAGTGCACATTGTGCCTGAGGGGTCTTCTACTGGAGGTTGCATAGAGGCATGGTAAGCAGCACATGCAATGGTATCTAAACTGGTGAATTCTTCTTTCATTAGAAATAGCAGTGCATGCTCTAACCAGCTGTGTTTCTGTGCTATGTCCTCATCTAAGCAACTTTCGACTGGAAACATGACACACACAATGGATATGTAAAGACATCGACTTACATTATAAATGAGATGTAATGTCATTCAATTGTATAATTAGAAGATTTCAACATTTTAAAAAGCACGTGGAATATAAATGTAAGATTGATTTGAACGTAGATGTTTGCATAATATATCCTATAATAAATTGATCTAACGATTTAAGAAACCGAAATATCTCAAATAGCAGAAAACATTAGCCAATAATGTCAGATACCATATACAATCATGAACATATCTCTAAGCATAAAATCGATAAACACTCCACTTTGCCAAATTCCTATCTGTACAATATTTACTATATGTATAATTATTTTGGTATTTATATATATATTTTGCATTTTAATGCAACATAAATAAATTATACAATATACTGCCGTATGCTAATTTAATAATATGTATATATATATATATGTGTAATTTAAGCAAATCAATGATATCTCTAATGACTTTCTAATGATTCTCTTTTTATTTTGCTTCACAATCAAAACTTACTATGTAAATTTTCTAAAATCTCTTGATTGTATTATGTCATGATATAGAGCATTTTATGTAGAATTATGTCAATTATTAAAGCAGTCCCGCATATATTTGTACCATTATATTTCGAATTTATTCGTTTCCTAGCAGCTTCGGTTTGTTTACTGTTAAACCTGCTAGTAAGCGGTGTGCTCCTTCCGATAATGAACAAAAAATAAGTGAAATTTGAAAAACAATTTACCTTTGTTTATTCTGGTTGCAATTTCAACCAAGGCATTCCAGTCTGTTTCTTGAACCACTGGGGGAAGTATCAGAGGCCCCCAACTCTTGCCCACCACGTGCTGAAGAAAAGTGATACCACTGTCATGTCAACAATAATTGGTCCTAGCCTATGTGATTGGTCCTATAGGACCAATATATATATATATACACATATAGCTATAGCTGGGGTGAAACTTATATTTGAAATTAATATATACGAATCAATGCCAGTTTGGACTAGCATATACTGTCAATTAATTCAACATTTACAAAGAATAACTATCACATTTACAAGAATGGAAAATGTAAGTATGTAATTCAAAAACATTTAATGCAGAATAAGATGTATAATAATAAATAAATAAAATATTTAAATATTATATAAAAATAATATATAAAATATGTAGGATCTAAAAATATAATTTTTATTTTAAATTTTATTTTTGTTTTTTGATTTAATTGATTGTTTCATTGATTTATTTACGTTTTTTTTGTTTCATTAACGGCTAATTGTAACAGATATGTTGTTTAACATTCCTAGTTGATGGTAAAAACATATATATATATGTATTTTTAGTTCAAATTAAAAAAAAAAATTATTTAGTAAAATAGTTAACATACATTCATTTAATAAAGTTTAAAAAGATGCATCAAATCGAACATTTATTATAAAATTGTTTTGTTTTAATAATTCTTTAATTTGTGACAACTTCCATTTGTTCTGTTACTGTTTTACAGGGCCTGCCATAAAACAGTTTCAAATCCCCTCTACACAAAGTCATTCATGAAAGCAACCTATTAATTCTAGCTTACTAAATAGTAGAAGTTATCGGATGTCTCGGCCACACTTCTGATCTCGTCCAGAAGCAGCTGATGTTCCCGGGTGGTGAGTCGCTCTCGTTTGACCGCGCATGAATTGAGCAGAGCGTCGCAGAAGATGAATTCCACCCCGCGTTGAGAGCACAGACGATGTCCGGTGGGGACGATGTCTTCCCAGATGCACCGAGCTAACTTGGGGAATTCTTAAATAAAATTAAATACATACATTTTAATATACCACATAGTAGAAATGATATCATATTGCAGGAATGCAGGTGTTTAGGATACAACTGAGATACAACTGGGCGATAATATGGATACATCACTGTTCATTACAACATTTTTCCATTTTAATTTATAAACCTTACCAGCAATTTTTTTGTATGTGAATTTAAGCTAAATTATGCATATATATCTTATGTATAAAATAGTTTTAATTACAAAGAAACCGAATAATTGTTTTTATGAAAACTAGAAAAACTATACATCTTTTATCATTTCAACGAGTAAAAAATCGACAACTATTGTATTGCCAAAAGAATGGGATATATATCTATCATATACACAAACAAGCCTACTCAATATAAAAAGTAAGAGTTAAAAAATGATGCATAGGCCTACTATATACAGTAGTGTCGTACATATAACTAAAAAAATAGTTTTAAGACAAACTGCAATGACTTCATTATATGAAAAACAACAATGTAATTATATATAAAATATGTTTATACTATTTTTATTCCTTATCAAAATTAATTCTGTCTGAACAAAGGGCTGCGCGCCGTGTATCATTGTAACGCAATTATTATGGGAATTAAGACAACGCTAGTAAAAAAAATTCTTTGAGATATGAATATGAGTAAAAATTATCAATGCGAGCAAACTAAATAATTTACAGTTATAGATAAAAGCGTCAATTTATTTTTATACAAATATTTTACACAGAAAATCTTTTATCTTTTAATAATAGAGCTCACTAGTTAAAGCTTATGATGTATTGTAAAAATTTCAAAACAAATCTAATGTCCTTAATGATTTGTAATAAAACCACAAAAATTGTATTACATATTTTTAATACAGGCTATACAATAATTATTTAGGAGTAAAATTTGCGACTTTTTATAATGATAATTGGTTAACCCAATTCAAATATTATATTTCGATATTGGATCAGGTGAGAAACTAAATAATACTTTATTAACAAATTTTTGTTTACTTATAATATTGAATTCCTTAACATAATTTAGCCGAATATTGTAGCCAAATGATAGTCATATAATAGAATATATGATTTGTATTATATATGTGTTCAATTACTCTTGTTTAATAATATATATATATATATATATATGTATATTATTGTATATATTCTGTATATTTTCAGTTGATTAGTATTTTCTAGTTTTATCTCTTGAAAGAAAATGACTTCCATTGCAGATTGTGTATATAATTCTCTACAACATACTTGTCACAGTTTGCTGCCTATATAGTAATGTAGCATGAATATTAAGTAACATGACTATCGTATAGGCGGAACACTGAGTAAATTCCAAAACTGATAATAAGCTCTTGTAGCAAACAAATGGTTGATAGTTAGTTTTGTTGAACTTTTCACTTTTGCACAATTAACAAAACGAATCGTATATGAGAGTATTAAAATTATTCTCCCACTTTAGTGAAATTTACCTTGAGAATCATAAACAATAATGATTTTGATCTGATTCTCAGGGGAACTTGTCCAGAACTCTGGCCGCCCGAAAAGTCGAAGAATACGCTTGTCACTGTTCATTTGCGAAAGAGGGAGGAATGAGCTTTTCCTGGAGAAATTCTCTCTACTCTGCTGTTGGTGAAATATAATAAACATTTCTATCAGGGAATACTAATATATACATATATATATACTATTGTTGCCCAAATAATGTTTTGAATTGTTTTGAACTGTTTTTAATTGTCTACGTACATCCAATGAAATGTATTAAATAAAAAAATACCACATTTTCTATATAATGAAGCAGCGCGTATGGAAATATTATCTTTATAATATTAAAATATACAAAATTAAGTTAGGCTTAATATATTTCCAAATTTCGAAATTTTCATCTAGCAAACTATTTTAAAATGTAAATTGCATATAGGAATACAAATACATGATTTATCACCCGATGGAAGTTAGATAATAAAACTGTTTAGATTGTTATGATGAAACTATGAAGATTGGTAATGTTGCATGCTATATAAGCGATACTTTGATCTCTGCTCTTATACATCGATCGTTCTACAATAAGTGGTTCTTCTTTAAATTCTACTGTAACGTTTATGATTAGATTAATTAACAATTAGAAAAAGCAAAAAAAAACGAATTAAGGTAATGAGATCTAGGAATTGAATTGAGATGTTAACAACTCTAATGAAAATATATAGCATGGGATTGTAGATTACTTTAAGTTACTTGATAATATTATAATATAATTTTAACCACCATTATTCATCATTACAGCGGTGAAATATGAAATTTTTTAAAGTTTAAAAACTGTATTTAAAAAATAAAATTTTATAAAAAGAAAGCGTTTATTGATCAATTAAAAAAATATATTTAATGTTTGTTTATAATCTGTATGAACTATTTGTTCGATTATGTGTTAAGCACATAATTGTACATTTCATCTTATTTATTGTGATAGTAATAACTTCAATCTACTAAATTGTTATTTTATTTTAAAACAGTCTCTATGATAACATCGTATAAGATATATTCTGTATAATAAAACAGAAAATAATCATTTTAATAATCTCAAATTTTTAAGACTATTTCTATAAGTATTATTGTAGAAATATGGCAAAATAATTTTTTTAAAGTGGACTTTAAACGTTCATAAGTGATAAGAAAAGTGTTAGATGTAAATTTAATGTTTTCGAAAATGTTCGTATGGTAAAGTTTGTTAGTAATGTTAATATTGGTGTGTAAGTCAACAGATTGTAGGGAACACAATTAGACCAAGATATTGTTAAATATAATGATTTCTGTTGTATATAATTGGTCACTTTTGGGAATGGAAATGTAATAGAAAATGTAAAAAGTACACTGTATAAATATCTTGATTAGAAGCATATTTTATAATTTTATCAACCTGAAATATACTCATAGTGATTGTGTTAATTTAGCCATATCACTTTGATTTTTGTTTCATTACTGCATTCTATGTATATAGTAACCATTTCAATTAAAAAAGTAATGTATAACGTGCATTCATTGTATAATATGATGTATATATATATAACATTTTGAATGCGTTTATTTTACAAATATTTTACAAATAATTAAATAGAAAATTAAATTTTAAAATACTGTACTAGTGCTATCATTATTTAATTTATATATACAATATATACAATATATATATATATTGTAATGAAGCAAACATTACAAAGACAATAAATTTCAAAATGCAATACTTATCATAAATATGAACTATGAACCATATTAACATGTAAATAATGTTTAACCTTATTTGATAATTGGAAGTATTTCAAAGAAAAGTTCCTTGAACCGCTATGGTATCTTTGTATAACATATATTAAACATAATTAGTTCACTTTAAAAGTTTTCCTAATCTATTTAGAATTTTGTAACAGTAAAAGTGTCAAAATGGGTTACTTCTTTGTTTTCACCAAAATAATTACGATATTTAAGCCAATGGAAAAACATGATTCAACCAATTGTTACAAGCAATTTCTCCGCAGCAGTAACATAGTGCGTCCCCTATTAATATATATTTATATATTCATATTTAAAATAAATGAAATTATTAGAAAGTATAATACAGTACTAAATAAATAAGCTTCCAATAAATAATTGAAACCATTTCACATTGCTAGGATATTAAAACTTAAAAGTGTTTCCTTATAGTTTAAATGCAGATATACTCACGTATTAAATGGATATTTAACAAATTTAAAATAACAAATTAAATGACAACAGAACAAACAGATAGACTTCTATTTACTGAATATTACTATAAAGTAAACAACCCCCTTCTTAAATGAATCAATGCTATTGTCATGTAGAAACATCTGTCGTACAGTCTCAGACAAACATTTTATTGGAGGACTCGTTTTGTATCTGTATAGTGAAGATATAATTAATGAAAGCTGGTTGCTATGGTAACCACATTGTGTGTATATGATATATTCGTAAATATACGCGTGTATCTTTAATTAAAATATGTTTTCGATGTAATTAAATTAAACATATATATAATATGTATATGGTTGGCTTTACATCTCTGTTTCATATATAGCCTCAAAAAATTAAAAATACAATAGAAATAGAGGGATAAACAAATAAAATGATCAGATCTAAAAAAATAATTATTAGCAATCTTTAAAATTATGAAATAAAAAATATTAAACATTAATATATAATTTTTGAATCTATTCTTATTGTGGTGTTTACTTTTGTATCAAACTTGTAAATGTTTTAACATCGAAAACAATATTTGTCAATACTAATTATTTTTTCGAATACTGAATATTAAACGTGAACCATGTTTTTATATGTAAGTTACGTTGTAAATGTGTTTATGTTTATGTTTATGTTTGGTGCTATCTTCTACGAAGGTCAACTGTCATGGCTCTCAATCGGCCCCTTTTCTGTGCCACCCGTTCAGAGCTTTTCCACACTTCCATAATTAAGTCACGTTACTTGTAGCCATGTATTCTGTTGTCGTCAACATCCTTCAAAGTTTTAACTTATTAATTTGTAGTTAATCATTTTTTACTTTGCTTAAATTTAGAAAGAATATTTTTGCAAATCAAATAATGTATATTCCACGTACTTTTTTTATGAACCGCATAGATACCAATCTATACTGTAGTAAGCAACATAATATACGGATCAGTAAAACTACAACTACTTGAAGAGTTACTAAAGCTGTTTAATTATAATCAGTTAAGTGTCATTGAGAGAACAAAAACAAATGAAAGGTGTTTTATTTGCACACATTTTACATGTATAATAATAATATTTTTTATTTGAGAAATATAAAAATTATTGAACAGATATTTTATTGTAACTTTTATTTGTATTTTCTTATTAAAATCAGCCTTTTTGAAAATTATCAATGGGATTAAAAAAGCAAATACTATGTTTTTGGATTTTCTCACTTTTACAAACCTTATAACGCATTTTACTCCAATGCTGGGTTAAATGAAATATTAATGTGATAAACTTCTTAATAGTCAGTTTTAATGATTTTGCATAACACATTTTGTTAATTCTAAGTTGCACTGAAGAATTACGTAAAATAATATTTTGTGTTCAACTTTAGTTTTTTCGATTTTTCATTGGTATGGTAAATAATTATAATTTGCAAATATTAAGCAATATTTACACTAAAATAAAAAAAGTTGGAGTAACTTTTATTACCTTTTGTTTGCATTATTCAAAATGTTATTTTATTCAAAATTATTCAAAAATTTAGAGACAGACAATTGAGATAAGAAACAAAATAACTATGTACTAAAATTGTTGTTTCGATAAACAATGATGTCACCGCTCCTCGCCATAGTTAATTTAGCTGCAGTGTTTATTTTGCATTTGCTCCTCACAAAAAATGCATGGTGAAGCTGTCGTATATTTAAATACTTGGCCGGTAGACCTATCTATCGAATGCTCACAAGACAAAGGATCAAGTGAACCGATGACGTCACTCATATTTACTAATGTTAGTATCTAAGGCCAGTCAGTAATTGGCCCTTTCGTATATGATCAATTGCTTTTTTTCATAATATTCCACAAAATAAGGAAGTTTTCTTTATAACTGCACAGTTCAAAATCTAGTAAGTTAAAAGACAGAACATTAAATAAATAATAGGTAACTTCACTTCAATACTTATGTCGTTGTTTTATCTGAAGTATTTGAAGAAGAATTACGAAAATAAGTAATTTTTGACCACTTATGTCTCCATAACCGATTGAGATATAAAATTAAAATTGGGAATAAAATAAACTATTAGTGGAGGCGAGGCACTCTGATTTTTAAATGGTTACAACTATTGTGCAGTTTTCAAATTGTGGACGACTGAAAATAATATTATATATCATAATATAATATATATGTTCACCGTTTACCGACTTCTGCTGATGATTGGTGTACGTGATGAGCACAGCTTCGGATTTACTGAGCAGTTTAAAGATGTTCGAAGTCATAATGTTTCTTTAAATATTATGTAGAAATATAGTCGTTAATGACATCGTTAAATAGTCATTATAATGAAGCGAGATTATTAAGGAAGTATTCCCACTGTTTTAATAGTAAACAATTTTGTATTAAGATTTAAAATATGTTGAAAATGACTTTTCTTTAAAAGACTTCAAACTGTTGAATCTTTAAACATTCTTTAATAGCTTTAGCATAATTTAAAATACTACAAACTTTCGTAAACTTAAGTTTTGTTTCCGAAAGTATAATGACATTAAATCATTGAACAATATATGACAACATAAAAAAAAAACTGTTTTTATAAGGATTTGATCTGTATAAAAACATAAAATCAACAAAAAAAGATTGTCCTGTTAAAATATTTCACTTCAGAAAATGTTGTCTTATAGGTTGTATCGAGGACATTGTTAAACGCAAAATAAATATTTTTAATACAAGAGATGCGTGTCTAACGCCAAGAAATAATACCTAAAAATCTCATTTATTTTCATAATTTAAAGTGTCAGCTATAAAAGTCCTCTCATATATAATACACAAATAAAAAACTGAAAATCCATTCGTCTTGGTGATGTCTCCGTCCTTTCTGGTTACTTTCTTGACTACCGCACAGTTGCATTTTCTTTTAAAACACGGCACAGCTGATCGATTTTACCGTCCTATCAATCCACCAATAAAATGCTGCAAAACCAAAAATGACCCAAACGAACCGATGACGTCACGAGCACTGCCTAATCACACTGTTTTGGAATGTTTCGCTCATGTAACTAGTGGTAGTTGCTTCCTCATCTACAATGAAGAGATGACGCGTTGTCGTATATTCGAATATGTTCAAAGAAAGGTTACGACCGAGTGCGCTTCTTTCTATGCGACTCCTCACTGCTCGGCCAATGCTTTACTATCCGCTCATATGGTTATTATTAATGAAGAAAAGAAAGATTGGAAGGAAGCACGATTTTTTTGTTATTCGAACGGAGCTCGTCTTATAGAAATTGATAGTAGAGAAAAATTTGAAGCAATTTCTAAAGCATTGAGCTTCAAATATTCCAAAGGTAATAACTAATTTTATTTGTAAACTATATCCTATCTCGATAGAAAATTTAATTAATTGTACTATTCGCTAGATAACCAAATGGCAAACGCATTTTATTGATATGTAATTGTCATCAGTAACATGCAAAGAATGGAAATGTGGATCTCACGATTAACATTTTAAACGATTAATCTATATAGACAGTCGGTTAATTGTAATTTTTTTAATATTATATATATATAGGTATAGGTTTTCGATATCCACAGACAAAAATTCTAAAGTGTACAGCTGAATTTAGTTACAAAAATGTACATTTCCTGAGAAAAAATGATAGCCGGAAATGTACCTCCATTAATTGCTTCCACATTCTTTCAATAACGTTCAAATAATACATACGTAGAAAGGTAGGGGGCTACGGAGGAAGTGGGCGACATGGATGAGGATTAATAGGAGTGTATAATCCACCAACTTTTCACTTCTATAAGGTACAATTGTACACCACATTTGTAAACAATTTCTCCGATTTTTAAATTGTACGCGGTCTTGAAAGTATTATATGTCAAATAATATATTGTCTTAACGCACTTATGTGCTTTTAAACCTGTACATATTTAGAAAAAGTAAATAAATATAAATTTATTTTAATGAACAAAAATTACTATTTAGAAAAATTAACAACTTTTAAATATTAAACGACTAATTAAATATACTTTTGTTATCATCTTTTTCCATATGAGTTGTTTAATATAGAGCTGAATTATTTATAACTAAACTAATTATTCTAAAACTTTTTATGCCAATAAATTCTGTAGGACTTGTTATATTTTACAACTTTTTGATATAGATCCATTATTTGTAGTTTGGAGGTTTAATCTTCAGTTGTTCATAACAAATATTTATAAAATTCATTGTAAGTAATATATTGTATATACAAAAATCTCGATCACTAAATAGATATATAGCGGGTTCTTTTTAAAATATACAGTTTAAAAATATTCCATTTGCATGGCATTATTTGGTGTCTATTTCAGAGTTGAAAATGAAAAGCATAAATCTGGAGGTATGGATTGGAATTTTATGGCAGAACACTAACAACCCGTCTACTGAATATTCACAAAGTGGTAATTGGGTATTTGAGTCAACTAGTGTTAAACTACCGGATGAAGTGTCTGAATTGATCTCTAAGTCACAGAACATAGGGAACAGTAATCATCTCAAATTAATTATTAGAAGTGACAGTGATATGATAATACATCCTGACCATTTTTCCACCCTAAGTATATCTGTTTGCGAATGTTTTTAAATAATACTTTTCCATTTTATTTTGTTGACAAATTTGACATTAACATTATTAATATTTTTTATTAATAAATTATTTCACTCCGCTTGATTTGCCGAATGCTGAAACTTATTTGCGTGACATTTAGTACTATATGAAGCAATATTTATACATGAAGCAAGTTCTATATAATATAAAACTTGAGCCTATAATTCTCCCTTTCTATAACATCCAATTTATCTTCAGAAAAAATCATTTCCATTTATAAGCTTATAAATGGCTAGCAATTTGGGTGAAAGGGTGTGACCGAAAAGTTAATTTGTAATTAATATAGAAAATAAAGAATTGAATGGAAAAAGAATTCATCAGATTTGATCGCTGATATTCAGTAAAGTACATCTGGAGTTGATGATAGCATTGCTTAATATAAATGTGTATAGTATATAACTGTTCGGCAACTCTGTAGGGTAGCCCTAGCCTAATATGGCAGCACCAAATGAGGTGGGTTGATTGATAACACATCGGTAGTTGATTGTTTGCTTCTTAAAATCTATAACTAGGTCTATCGTTTTGAAATGTTAATAATCTAATTAATTGAAAATGCACTTTTGATTCTATATATTTTCGTAGAATATACTGTTGTTGCTTGCATTTATATAGAAAAATATATGGTCTGAGATTTTAGGCGGAAACATTCATTGATTACTTAACAATCCTTCTGGTAAATTATTGTTGGGTCCTTAATGATAACTTTTGACGTCATTAATAATCAAAAATATTCAAACAACTGATTTTTTTAATGTTTATTGTCCTCTTATATATAATGCGTTATAATCACCCCTTCTTTGTCACTAAATAGGCTTTTGATTAAAGAACAAATGATATATTTTTAATTGCTGTAAAAAAGTACACTCTAATTTACTTAATTTATAGAGCTAGGTACAAAGGGTAAATTCCAGAGGTCAGTTTAACCCCTCCCGCTTATGCTGCTAGCGTTAATTGAATAGCAAGAAATTCAGTTCATAATACTTATGGCCAATACAGGACAGTATAGACTATTTTTTATTTATACGGTTCTGTTAAACTCTCGTGTTATATATATATAATCCTTTGTGAAATACACATTAATAAATATTGGTATGTAGGCTATGTCATAAAATATTAGTATATGTTATCAATTTCTCAAATATCGCATATTAAATATAGCAAATAATTTTTATATAATTTATATCGGTTTACATCAAAACAACAAAACGTCATAACGTTTCAGATATAATAAAGATTTTACTTTAGCAAATATAATAATTACATATATAATCGAATATAATTTTTATGAATTTAAAGTGACAAAATTGTTAAATCATGGGCAATATTTTCATTATAAAAGTAATTATTTGAAGGAACTTTTACAGTAACAAATGATAAGCATTAAATATATTTTAGAACATATTAATATAATATTTTGTTATAAAAATATTTTGCATATTTAAAAATAGTGACATAATTTATATTATATTTACATAAATCCTATTTGAAAATGACATGTAGGCTATATATATAAAGTACGGAGGAATAGTTTCCTTGATGAAAATGAAATGATAAAATCAATATTTGGGCGAGAAAAGCATCTCTCCTTTCTTAAATTGAAAACTCTATATAAAACATCAAACAATTACATATTGCAAAATAATGTACTGTCAAATGTTGCGCCCAAAAATATTAATTTTTAAGAAGTGAACATGGATGTTAGTGTTATCAATGACTCCACGAACCGCTTTTAAGAAACCAATGTTTGTTGGGGTAAAATTGATATAATTAGTTAAATATATAGTTTAACGATAGCAATTTGCGCATTATTTCGAAGCCACAATATAATCAGAGAAAATAAACAACACCAACTTTACTTGTATAAATTTATTAATCAGAAAATATCATCACAACTCCGACAATCGCGTAAGACTATCACTATGATCGTATATGGTATAGCATAATAGCAGGAAGATAGGGTTTTGGAATAGATGTTAAATAACTAGGTATAAGTAAATATATAAATATCTAATTACTGGCTTAATTAAACCCTACTAATGCAATCATTATAACAACAGAGTCCAAATAACAGTAGAAAAAAACTGGGAGTAGTTAATCCAAAAACGGCTAACAATGGTAAACAGCAGAGTCAAAAATAGGGAACAAAAGTCGACTCTGCACGAAAATGAAAACAATGAAAACAAAGCGGCAGTGTGGTTATATTACGTAACGGCGATTTGGTAGAATATAGAGCCAAATAATTGTGTAAATATAGCAAGAGACACTAATAATATGACGATTCGTGAGTTCCACACAACCGGCAATTTCCCCTACTATGCGTTTTTTGCATACTCAGATAAAGCTCAAATGAAGAAGTATCTATGCATCAATATGGGGCAAATGTTTTTAATAGATTCAGATAGATTGCAACATCTTGGCATAGTAGGAGAAAATACCGGGTTTGCACGTTAAATATTTACGTTTTTCGGGTCTTTCAGCGCAATGACTTGAGACTAATTGACGACGCTAACGATGACAACAAGTTTTGTAAGGCAGTTTTGAGGGATTTCTTCACACGGAGCAGAGTTACAGAAACTTTGAGCTGACCAAAAATATATGTACCAACCAGGCAATAAATAATTGTAACATACGACGTGAAAGGGGAGATGGAGGAAGGGAGGTAGGGAGGGGGAGGGAAGGCTGAATGTTATACAGTAAAAGGTTGGTGCATCTATTCTTCACCCTTTGCGTCAGGATCATTGGCTGTTTCACCGGGTGGCTTGAGACTGTAGTTTGCGGGTGAACGTGAACGTCTGAAATGAGGAGAACATCACACCCCATTTACCCCACACATATTACCATCATTGTGGATTTGAAATTAATGAATTAAACAATTGATAATACTAACAATTACATATATAATAAATTTGAATTTCCATGCGTCGACGCGTCATAAACGAACAGCAACGTACGAAATGTTATTGAAGCATGAAATATAAAATAGGTGAAACATGTGGATATTGAATATATATATATATACAATGATACAACTGATATTTAAATATATTTAAGGTATTATTCAAATTAGGCAATGGAGATACTGATTTAGAATTTCAAACGTTTAATTCAAATAGGTAAATGTTTCGATAACTAATTTTATTGAAATTAGATGGCATAACAAAGAATTATATCAGAAAATTTAGACATAAGTTATTAAACCACTTTTATAATATATGTTTCCTAATAATTAATTGATACTGGTACATTATCATTTATGTTTATATTGGGATTCGTGTCTTAATAGTAGTAATTACATTGGGACCGGAATAAATTGGCGAAAGCCTAGAACCGGTAATATAACCGAAATCTAACATTAATATATTTATAATATATAAGAATTAAAACTATTTAAATGGACGTCGATTAATTGAAAAGCAACTAACCAGCCCATATGATCAAAATGATTCGAATGTTTAAAAGGTTAAATAAACTAAACTAGTAATGTAGAAATGCAGGGAAAACTTTATAAGTTCTAGATAAAGGTAAAAAGTAAACTGTACAAGATCGTTCACTAATTTCACAAAATTGTCTTCCCACGTCAAGCATGGTGTTGCAAAATTAACGGATCCCTTCTCAAACTTACGGATTAAAACCTCAGATAATAAATAACTTGTTTACATTTCCAATAATCATGGACTGATACTTTATGTTAGGATAAGTTAATTTATTTTTAATTTACTCTAGATTAAAGTATATTATAAATAATAAGTATGTATAATATGTTTAAGTATTTTTTCAAAAAACAAATTCAACGAGTTAACGGATGCATGTAAAACTAGCCTCTATGAGAAAAAACAATAGTTGACATGATAACAATTAAAACCATATACAAATTGTAGACTCCAACAGCTAGTTAGATCTTAAAAAAAGATTTATCCAGATTTCATTTTAGCAAATAAAGTAACTCATGCTTACAACAAAGAAACAATTATGATTAAAATTTCTACTTCAAGTGCGGTTTACTGTTTCTTTATTATTTAAAAGTCGCCAGAACTTTTTTTAGTTGCAACATATAATTAGAATGCTCAGATAATTATAATGCTCAACACATAAATTGAATCATGCTTCTAGTGGCCTATAGCATTCCAATAGTTCTGAAACACATTTTGCAACAACTGAGCAGAAATCGGAAAGATTGCAAAAAATAATAATTAAATAAAAGATAATAGATACAGAATGCGCTACTGACAATATAAGATATTTCAATATTTTATCAGTACTGGACACACTACAAACATTTTTTATAAACATCTAATACTAAGTATTTTTAGGCTTTTATTGTAGTCTGTTGTTGCTGTGAGAAAAGTTCAGATAAAATAACGACACTTTTGGTTGTTAAGGTCTGTTAATCTTTCGGGGTTGGCAGTATCTTCCCGGCCCACCTACCTCCCGACAGCTCCAACTCCCCCGCCGCGGGACTTCATCGCGGCTATCTCCCTCTCCAGGGTCTCCTTGGCATCGGTGATGTCGTCAAGATCTCTCTGGACGCGGCGCTTCTGCGACTTGGCAGTTGTCGCCTCCTCTTCCATCTCGTCAAGTTGCCGCTTCACCTTGCGCGCCTGGTTGTGCGCAGCTGTGGCCTGTTCACGGTGGGACTCCGCGTTGCGGTGCTCTTCGTCCACCTGAACTCGGAAGAAGTCACCGATATCAATGCGTGGCACTACTCGTCAGTAGTAGACAAATGTAGATGCGTATATATTGAACAGAGTTCGCTTTTGTGAATATATTGAATCGATTTTAATATGATTTTCAAGATATTATTTGATAACTTGTTGATGTGTATCTTATATAATTGAATTTTTAATAGATTTTATAACCAGTTAATTAAAATAATAATAATTAGTTTACACGCATTTGCCAAATTTATCCATGTCACTTGTAGAACCATGCAGAGGAATTATTTCTTATAAACTTTACGAATATTATACAATTTGTATCACATTCTTAAAAAGTACACAATAAGTATGTACATACAAGAACACCGCATGGTCACCTTTTTTTGAAAGTATTGCTTTTATTTAAATGATTTAATAATTTAATAATTAGACACTAAATACAAAACTATATAATATTTTGTTGACTTTTTTTCGGTATGTATAACGCGTGTATATTTATAATAATTGTACGTCAATACGAGGGGAAACATTAATTGGAATCAGCTTACATTTAAAATGAAGATCTTTACAATAAATTAGAAAATAGAAATTTGACAAAACTTAAAAAATATGAAAAAATAGAAAAAATAAATTAAAATAATTTAGACTGGAAATTATTATATCATTTTTGTAAAAAATAGATTAATGAACACTTCAAAAAAAATTAAATTGGGACGTTTCAATTAATAATCAATATTATTATTATATCTCTCACAAAAATAGACACTCGGTATATGACCAAATAACCCCCTCCTCAGGCCCCTCCCGGCCACAGTTATCGAATACACTCCAAGACAACAAGCAATATCCGCCAACACCCAGGGGAACCCACCTGGACCATCAACTCCTTGATCTTTTTGTCCATCCGCCGCGCGGTTTTGGCTTGCGTCGTGCGCTCCCTGGTCTCCACCTCCAGCTGGTCCTCCAGACTCTTGATGCGGCCCTCCAGCGAGCTGATGGCGGCTCGGCTGCGGCGGGCCGCGTCCTGCTCCGTATCCGCCAGCCGGTCGCGCAGCTCTTTCAACTATGATGGTACAGAGAGAGAGAGAGAGCGTTTTAATAAAACCTTAACGATAACTATTGATTAAAACGCTTTAGTTCTTGTCGCTCGGTTTCACATCACTGGCTTTATATAGTGAACCAGTCTGTCACCTGCTTGTCGGCAGAGAGTTTGTAGCTATCGGCCTGCTCGCGGGCCATCTTCTCTGTCTGCAGCTCGTTCTGTGCCGCCTCCACCTGGGTGGCGGAACGACGGTTGCGCTCCTCGGCCGCCTCCGTTAACATGCTCGCCTCGTCCAAATCCTCCTCTAGCGTGGCGATGCGCGCCTCCAACCGTTTGCGCTCCTCCGCTGTCGTATTCCTGGTCAATTGAGGAGGAAAGGGGTAAATTGTAGAGTTGTGGTTGTTTAATTGAGAAATCAATGTGGTGGTGTTGATGCAAATTGTTTTGTCAGAGGGTATTTGATATCATACATACAATATGTGGTTAATGAATAATTAATGAAGTGAATCTATAAAGTGAAGTATAAATGCAGCAAAATAATTATCAACATTTAACATTGATCAAAGTTTCATATTTCAATGATCCCTCCAAAGTCTGAGCAATAACTCAGTTTTATGCATTGCATAAATCCTTAAAACATGTAAGTGTAAAACAAAACTCGCAGAAAGTAGCACGCGATTTATTTTACCTTAATTCCTGGTCAATTAAATTTACGAATGAGGAGAGGAGTAAGATCGCAATTGCATTCACTGACATGTAACAATAGTTGTAAGAAAATGGTCGATTGTGCATTCAGATATGCACCTAAGGTGTAATAGTATTGGTCTGTACACTGTACTTAGACTATTGTTTACCCACAATAATGTGAAATAAACAGTAAATTGTCATAATAAATCAAAATATGTTACTAAAATTAACATAATTTTTAATCGGGAGTCATATTATGTATCAAACTTAAAGTTTATCAATATTTGGAAGAGCTTTAATATATAGAAATATTGTTTAAGTACAAAACTAACATGTTAAAATTTAATCAAATTATAGGCAACCCACAACGACCAGTAACTAAACTTCTATAACTTAAAAAAACTCCACTTTTTTATTAAAAAAATATTTTCAACTTGTAATTCCTGTCCATTTAAAAAAACCTGTCATTTACAAATTTAACTTTACGTTTGAAATGCACGCATTAATAATTATCACCGTCAATTCAAATATAGAGGGTTAGTAAGCATCCTCGATGTATACAAAAGAACTCAACATATTTTGTGTTTTTTAATATCCCTAAAATTGTTTATGCCAGAGACCAACCTCATTCTTAAGAAGATGAGACTAAACTAGAAATAGCCACAGGACGTGAAAACATAAAATGTTTTTGTTAAGTTACAGTACATAACACACAATTCTTAATTATCTTAATCGATTTAGGGAAATGATTAACTCACTCACATAACACACCTATATACACCAATACACAAATTATAACCGTTTATACCACACAACATACATGTACACATCATGTGATTTATATTCTCAGATGATATGAGATGATGTATGATCTAATCGACATAAAAAAAGGATAAACTTATTTACATTTAAACCTGTAGCTGGATCCACAATACTATTATTTGGTTATAATTATAAAGAAATGCCATATAGAAAAAAGTTGTATCCAAAATCATTCTTAAGAAAACATATTTTCTATATTCTCAAGCAAGCGTTAGTTTGTCCAAATAGCAAGTCTTTTTTTACATCAAAAGTATTTTTTTACATCAAACAATTACAGAAGAGCTGTGATTGTTAATACTATAACAACTCTGAGTTATTTAATAAAGTGCAACAATATGTCGATCCAGATTTATTTAAAATGTTTCTCTTCTTTGAGTGACAACTCAACCAAGTGTAACTTTTCCGATTTTGAAAAATTCGTAAAATAAAGAATAAATTACTACAAAACGGACAATTTATATGAACAATACAATTGAATATTATACAATACATGATCAGCGGACATTGTCAGAATATTCGTCACACCGCCACGTGACCAGCTTAGTGGAAAATAAGTTTTTTTTGGATTAGCAACAAAATTGCGATTTATTAAGGATCCAGGCTTTTCTAGAATTATAATTGACGCCAAAATAATTGCTAACAAGTAAGAATTTAAGCAACATTTCATAATTGAAGCAAACCGTCTTGTACTAGACAGGTACCTCCCCCACTACTCGAGTCAGCCAGCCGACGCAATGCCTCATCCTCACTCACCTGCCGGTGGCGTTGAGCTGCATCTCCTCAATGAGCGCATCCCTCTCGGTCATGGCCGATCGTCTGCCCCGCTCAGCATTGGCCACCTCCTCGGTCAGACTGGTTCGTTCTCCCTCGGCCACTCGCAGCCGCTTCTCCAGCTCTCGGAGCTGGCCGAGAACCTCCTCCCGGGACTGCTGGGCCTCCTCGAGGTCGCGCTGGAGGCCTCCGCCCAGGGTCTGGTAGCGTCGGACCTGCTTGAGGGCGTCTTCCTTCACCTGGAGGGAGTAGAGATGATTCAAGGTGCGGTTCAGATTAGACAGTGTATGCCTATACTGTATTTAACGTGACTTTATCTCAGCGAAAAAACGGCTGCTGGAGAAACGAGTTCTAATAAAGTGTAAACCGATTCGCGAGTAGGGAAATGATATTTTTATTAATATAATATGTGATAACATGTAAGTATAATTTACAATAATTAAGCGGAATTTCAATTGCTATCTTAAGTTAAACGATAATCATAAGTTTTTGTTGATCGTAATTTATTAAAAAAAAATTATTATTTTTTGACCGTTTTCGCAATGAAAGGCTTCATCGAAAGATTATTATAAATATAAATTACAGCATATTTAAATAATTGAAATAAAAAAAACCCATTATATTTAAAATAATTCTTATTAATTCCCATTTGTATAATACATAACATATGGAATTCAAATTGAAGCGAATAACATACTTAAAAGTCAAACGAATAATTTCTTGTGTACAAAATTATATATAAATTACGAAACAAATATAAACTATTAAATAATATTTACGTGGGAATTATTGGGAATTCTTATAATAAATCTGTTGTTTATTGTCAGTCTATTAAAGTCGTATACATTGTAAGGTTATCTTTGATAGCTACTAAAGCCACGATGTAAAATTATCTATGCTAGCATGTAAAAAATATTATATAAAATTAATTGTTTATGTAAATAAAGATTGAATACATTTTCTCTAACTCATTGTTGAATCTATTTGCCTGAAATATATATTTCTTTACCGCGAAATACAAATTGTCAGAAATTATGTTCTAATTATTAGTAGCATCATAATTATAACACATAATAATTTATACTTAATTAAATATATATCTGCATATTTAGGGATATAACTAAAGGCATTTATAGCAAAACCAGTACCGCATCTGATATTATTTTCTTACAAGAGTCAGACTCAGTTTCACAAGACCAGAGCCAAAGTAAGCAGCAACCCACCCACCTTGTTGGACATGTCGAGCTCCCCGTGCACCTCCAGCAGCTCGGCCTCCAACTTCTTCCTCAGCGCCACGGTGCTAGTTCGCTGCTTCTTCTCAGTCTCCAGCTCTTCCTCCTGATCGCGCAGCTTCTTGGAGAGGCCGCGTCGGGTCTCCTCCAACTGCTCGTCGCGTGCGGCCAGCTCCCGGTCGAACTGGGAGCGGAGCGCCTGCAACTGGATCTGTAAGGAGGGGGGGCATACGTCTATAGACTTCCGGATTGCTGGGGTTTATAGAGATGCACCAAAACTATATTTCAAGATATTTCTAAGTCCCATTAAAAAATACAAAACAAATAAATAATATAACCATATCGTGTAAATAGGAACTTACTAATGGATATAGGGCTACACTGTTTTATTTAAGGGCTTATAATAGGTGAACATATAATATGTTAGGTTGGACACATAATCATCAAATAGCAATCATCAAATCAAGAAATATGCAATCGAACGATCTAGATATTAATAAATACGTCTAGAAGGTTTATTTTATATATCTGGTGCTACAATTTTGATCCAAAATATATTTTTGAGCATATCGTAAATAGGATATATTTAACCGCTTTATATGACTATAAACTATCCAAATCCATACGGATTGTGACTGTTATACAGTGTTTGGGTTTAATAAAATGTTGAATATGTATATTTCTAACATTTTCTGTCAATGTATTTAGGAAAATTAATAAGAAAATATAACTCTCATATTAATGTAACTCTCAATTAATGTTATCATACAAATTTACTGCTGTTTTTCATAAACTTCAAGCCACTAGAGTATTATTAGCACAAATACAGGAGCCAGGTGTTAATACAGGAGAATACACTTACATCGGATCGTTCCTTGGCGGTTTCCATGACAGCCATATCCTCTTCGAGACTTTCATTCTGCTGTTGGAGCTCCTTGAGTTGACTATCGAGTTGTTGACGAGACCGTTCCAGACCGAGAACCTGTTTGTTGAATACATTTACATTTATTAATACCATTTACTGCAAATAAATAATTTTATTAAGACTGTTTATTCAAAAGGAATAAGGATTAAAAATCTAAATATTTTAGCAAAATATATATCTATTCGGATAGAGGCCTATATTTGGTTTTTCATGTAAAGTTGTTTAGTAATCGACAAAGGGGTGGACGATGCATACTATTCCATCTTTCAAATCGATCATAATTGAATTAATGAAATCATTTACAGCGAGGCCTGAAACTACAGGGACCAGCATTTAAACCGAATTAAATTAGTGGTTTATTTAAACTTTTATAATTTTTCGTCAACTGAATCAAACAGTCTTTATATGTATAATACTAAAAGGTTACATTAAAAATGGTTTTTCGTAATAACATGTATTATTTCCATATTTGTAAATTAACAAAATTAATCTCTGCAAAAAGTAAAGTTCTCCTAAAAAGAACAGTGTGAATAAAGTGACTACAAATATTAACATCCTTTACATTTAAAATTATCTGTATTGTGGCTACTAATATTTCAGGGAATGTTTTATTAAATAACCAAATTAAAGCCAATCAGATCCAGTTCCAGCCAGACCAAACCGGTATAAACCACCACCACCAGCCTCACATTCTTCCCCGCATTGTCCTGGCTGGCCAACAGCTCCTCCATCTCCCGGGACAGGGCCTGGCGGGCACGGTCAGCATCACTTAACTGCTCCGTCATCTCCGCCAGCTCCCGGGTCAACTGGAGCACACGAGTCTCCCGGTCACGTGACTCGCGGGCCAGCCCCTCCCGCTCCTCGGTGTGCTGGGCGCAGACGACCTGCAGTTCGGCCAGCATCGTCTCCAGCTTCTTCACCCGACGATCGGCCTGGTTCACGTCGGAGCGTTGGGATTCGATCGCGTGGACTGCGTCATCCAGCTGTAGAGGGAGGAAGGGAGGGAGGGAGGGAGAAAGGAAACATAGAGGTTTTAAAAGTGACAGTAAGTAGATACAAAAAGCCTATTGAAATCAATACATGATTATGTCGGAGCGAAGGAATTCCAACACACAGGATAATTAGAAAAATATAAGTAGAAATACATATTAATCAACTATTACTCGTTCGTTTTTTTACACCGTATTCATATGTTTGAAATTTATTTACATGTCCTTTGCACGTTATAGAAAGTTTTTGATCAAATTTCTGCTCTATGAATAATGCTGCCAATGTTGATTTCAGCCTATTATCATCCTTTTAGTGGTAAATTGGTATGATCGTGAAAATATATAATATAAAACATTCAATTTTTTTTTCTTAACATTGAATTAGAAAATATTTACATATCAAAATGTGAATAATAATACACTTGGATGATTCTTAAATGTAATAAAAGTTCTAATTTATGTTTCATTAATGTTTTAAAAACCATAAATAAAACCCCCAAAGTTTAATTAAAAGAAAATGATGCACCTCAGCTTGCAACTTTCTTCTAAGTTTGTCCTGTTTATCCAAATTGGCCGCCAGTTCATCGGATCGATTGACCGCTTCATCTTTCTCCTTGAGGAGACGTTTTCTCGCTTCCTCGGCTTGTTCGAGTCTGATTGTCACATCCTCTGTTTTCTTTTTGACATCTTGCAGCTATAAGAGGTTAAATAAACAAATCACATAAATAAAAAAATATTTTTAATCCTTGATTAACAAAACTATTTACAATTCAAATAATATGTAACTATACTCACAGGAATAGTCATCTTTGTAAATAAAAAAGGTGGAGGAGAGGAAGGTAAATAGGGAACCTCAATGAGTAACAATCTCAGTAGCAAATAATAACATAATTTATATGGGCCATTGTTGCCCCTCGCAGGGACCATTACATCTACCGGGGACCTTTCTCTGCTAGGGTTCTGTCTTCCACAAAAGTCCTTTCATCCATTGAAGCCCTCTATTTGTGACTGATAACTGGCAACTATTAGAGATCTAGAGATCCCCATGGATATTGAAGTAAGGAGGAGGGTCTATAGTCCCAATTTCCCCCCCAACGGGAACTTGACTTATTAACCTATCCAACTAATATTTTATCAGTCCATTAAATAATGACCTTTACAATGTGATCCAGTCGGCAGTCTGTAAAAGAACACAGGATGTAAAATAAACTTAATTGTCACACCACTAACTCTGCTCTTATTGATTTTACATTCTACATATCCAAGTCAAATATCGATCTCAGCCATCCCACACGTCATATGGCCGACGAAAGTGTTCAAACGTGTTTGCAAACCAATTCAAATAATTTTCTTTCATTTCAATCAAAATTCTTCCAATTGAAAGACAGACAATTCCTTCAAAGAAAATTCGTTTAATTCAATGAAAATTCTTCCAATTCGAGGAATTATTCGAAGAAAATTCTTTTAATTTGGTTTGCAAACTCGTTCGAACCTTTTCGTTCGCACATGATGCTTCTCGACTGATCTAAAAATCGAAGATCAGCTCTACTCATATTGGTGGCAACAACTTCGTCAGCCACCACAACAGACACACATAAACAATAATCTTCACCTGCTGCTGAGTGGTAATACAGCTCTTCAGCGCACTATCCTTCGCCTCCTCCGTCTCATCAGCCCGCTCATTGGCCTCCAACAACGACTGCTCCAGGACCCTCAGTTTCCCCTGAAGACTCAGTTTACTCCTCGTCTCCTCCTCCAACGAGACCTTCGTCTCCGCCAGCCCGGACTCGGCGGCCAGGCGGGCTCTGTTGCCCGTGGCAACCCGGGACTCGGTCTCCTTCAGGGCCACGTTGGCCGTCTCTAACTCGCGGGTGAGACGGGCCACCTCGGCCTTGAGGTCGGCGATAGATTGGTCGTTTTGTTGGACGATGTGCGCCGATTCTGAGAGCTGCAGCTCCAGTTGCTTGCGGCGGTTCTCCAGTTCAGTTCTACCAAAGAAACAGATCATGTATAGAGAACGTGTAGAATAGATGTGCCTACTGTTAAAGCAGAATTACTATTACTTAGGAAGCCAATAATTGGGTGGTGGGTTGTGTGCGTATGATAAATTGACAAACCAGTATCAAATATTATGCAATTAAATATGTTAGTAATCATTTGTTCATATGCACGTAGCCTAGGCACTTTAGAAGTAGCAATAAAACGCTTTTCCAAAACAAATAGTGTTTTTATGCAGTCTTTTCAATCTATCTTATTATTTTATACTAATACAATAATTGGATTTATTTATTAATCGCAACAACATCGTCACAAAACAGTCATAATATTAAAAAAATACAAGTAAAACTAGGAAAAACAACAATCTAATAGACGCGATCGCTTGACATTCGGCATTAATTTGCACGTATGCACTATAAGATAAAAAAACTCTTCGTAAAAGCATAATAACTCGTCGATGAGACAAGCGCAGCTAGCATCACTCACTTGGAGTGCTGCACGCTGGCAAGATCAGCCTCCAGCTGGGTCACTTGTCCTTCGCTCTGCAACTTGGCCTTGTCGATACTGGCGCGGGTCCGCTTAACCTGGTCCAGCTGGTTCTGCAGTTCCTCCACCGCCACTGTGTGCTTCTTGCGCATGGCCGCCAGCTCGCTCTCGTGTAATCTGTTCAGTGGGAGGAGGGAGGGGGGGGGGGGGGGGTAAGGGGGCGCTTGGGAACAATTAGGATTTTTATT
>JAUZND010056888.1:5511-18696 GCA_034780555.1 Coelogynopora nodosa
ATTCTGCTTGTCCCGTTGCAGCAAAATAACCAGGAGCGCACGGAATTTTGTCCTGATCGCTACGAGGACACATCTATATATAATATTAATTAAATTACCTATTTACTATTTGTTAATTAGAATTATGAATTACATGTCCTTCTAGACATGCTACACAAGCACCTCCTGCAGATAAATTGATATACCCACTTTTACAACGAGTGATTTGGGACCAATCTGTGCTACATGCGAACCCTGCGATACAATCGTCGCATTTTAATTGACCTGCTAAAGAATAACCATTTTCACATACTCGACTCGTTTCTGATATCGACGGACAAAAACTCCCTGCAGGACATGTAGTACAAACGCCCGCTCCAACCAATGAATAAGTCCCTAAAGAACATGGCGTAGTAACACGTCTAAATAATATACTTATTTATAAATCATTTTAAACATTTTACCCATCACACGCGAATCCAGCTTGACATGTAGTACACGTCATATCACCTATAGCAGAATAGGCATTATTACCACACGGTATTATAGCATCCGAGTCGACACTACATTTATAACCCATAGGGCATATAGAACACTCTGTATAGCCCAGTGTACTGTATTCTCCTATAATAAAAATTTAAAAAAATATAAAATACAAAAACAATACCATTTTGAAAACTACAAGCAATAGGGTCTTCATATTGAGTCGGACACTTATAACCTGCGGGACAAATGGTACACTTTGTTAAACTTCCCTTTCTAAAATAGCCCTCTTTGCAATACACTGCTCCTTGAATGTTATTACATTCATATCCATCTAAAATTATATTTTAAAATATAGATTAATTTTTTTAACATGATATAAATATTTTTTAAATTACCATTGCACGACTCGCATGCTACAGCTCCAATAAGTGAATATTGTGTTGACTCACATGCAAACTTGTTTGCAGGGTTGTTACAATTAAACCCCGCCTCACATACATTACATTTAGAAGCACCTACTTCTGAATAATATCCAGGTACACAAGCACTAGGAGCAGATGAAAGGTACTCACAGAAACTTCCTTTGGGACATTGTGTACAGTCTATTTGTCCATCAGCGCTAAAATAACCTACACCACATTGTATGGGATTACTGTCTTTGGAAGGGCATCTAAAAATTGAACATAATTATATATTATTATTTATAATTTATAATTTAATAGAATGTATACATTTTCATATTATACACATTCTATACAACATATATATAAAAATATTAAATTTGTTTTGTAATTTTACTTGTGACCAATAGGGCAAGAATTGCATTGACTCTGGCGTCCAATAGACCAAGTTCCAGTGGCACAATCAGAAAATGTCATTTTATCAGAGCAGTATTTCCCTTTGGGACACATGGTACACACTCCATCTCCTAAAAGAGAATAGTAGCCGGTAGGACAGTCCAACTGACCCAATCTAATATAATTTTTTCAATTTATTTATATTTCCAAAGTTATAATGTTACAATATGCTGATACAGTATTTACCAGCAGGACAATCAGTACAGCCAGTTTTCAAGTCATTAGATATTAATCCTATTAAAAATTATTAAAAATTATATTAAGTATGTCTTAAATAATAATTAATACCTATAGGACATTTCAAACACAAGACTGATGCTGCTGCAGAATAATATCCCATTTTACACGCTACCGGATCCTGATTGACATGCTGGCATTCATTTCCAGCAGGGCAATCTGTACAAGAAGTTTTTCCAGACCCAGAATTATATTTTCCAGGTTCACAAACGGTGGGGATTGAATTCCCTGTTCCACTGCAATAGGTACCCGTAGGACAATCAACGCCTAAAAATATGATTGTATGATTAAAAAAATAATTATATAATATGGAATTACACAAAGATGACATCTCTTTTGAATATTTTCCCGCTATGCAGAGTGCAGGATCAATAGTCCCCACCGCATTGCAATAATGTCCAAAAGTGCAGGAAATACAAGAACTTTTCTTGACATTATTTTGATATGTGGATATAGGACATTCGGTAGATGCTATCAAGTCATTTCCCAGGCAAAAATTACCTTTAGGGCAATCTGTGCAGGATGTAGAACCGATTGTATCTTGAAATTGTCCACTAACGCAACTCTGTTAATATTAACTTTAATATATTCAAATAACTATATTATTTTTATTAAATTATACCAAACAGTCTGAGACGTCCTTCATTTCAAGCAGATTGTTGAATTTCCCTTTTGAACATTTGGTATGATCAGTCATACCAATACTAGAACAATAAGAACCTTTTGGACATTGAATACAATCTGCTTGGCCCGTAGCGCCTTGATAAAATCCTTTAGCACACAAATCACATGAAATAGATCCGGTTGTAGGTTGATGGGATCCAGCTAAGCACGCCTAGGTTCAATATTTACAATATTTGAAATAATTATAATTTAATGTACCTGACAGTCTGCTAAAATCTTGGTCTCGAGAGCATTATTAAAAGTTCCTTGTGGACACTTCGTATGACCCGTCATACCGGTACTAGCACAATAAGAACCTTTAGGACATTGAATACAATCTGCTTGGCCCGTAGCGCCTTGATAAAATCCTTCAGCACACAAATCACAAGAAGTTGAACCCGTAGTTGGTTGATGCGATCCAGCTAAGCACATCTACATTTAAATTTTAAACTTTAAAAAGTTATATATTTATTTTAGTACCTCGCAATCTGATAAAACCTTGGCCTCTAATATATTGTTAAATCTACCTTGTGGACATTTGGTAGCGGCTACCACTTCCGACGAAGTAGGGCAGCTATGAAAGAATTTAAAAAGTTAAACTTAAACTTTATAATTAATTTAATACTAATATCCATTTGGGCAAATCGTGCACACATAATCCGCCCCAACCAACTTGGCGTAAAAACCTGCTGTACAAGGATTCGGCACAGCTCCAACAAATGGTGTAAACCACAATACAAACACTGTAAACCAAAAAGTATACAAAGAAAAAAGAATAATATTCATAACAGAGATAGTTCATCAACTTTTATAAAAAATGAATAATAATATTGTTAAAAGTTTCATAGAATAATTAGAGTATATTTATAAATTAAAATTATAATCTTGGAGAGATACAAATAGATAAAACAAAAGCATGATCAAACCATTTTTTCACTGGTGGTCACTAACTAACCGGTAATAATATAATTTAAAACAACTGAATAAAATGTATACAAATAAAACTACGATGCATGTCCAGTACTGGATTGTCCACCAGATTGTTTATTTAATGATTCCGATTTAGAATCTAAAGAATTGTCCATATTGATAATGTTGATGTCAATTTCTACATTTGAAGTTTTTGGGAGGGTGCATTTATCAAGAAAATTGATTTCTAAAGTATCAGAATTGAGTGCATTTGATTCTGATAGTGCTGAATTCGTTGTAATTTCTAACTCGGATTCAGAATCAGAATCATCTATACTTTCTACAGAGTCTATTACAACCGGATCGCATTTTACGCCGTTTTTTTGTGCTTCCAATGTAGATTGATTTAATTTTGGAAGAAAATTGTCAATTTGATTAATTAAGCTTGTCGGGTATTTTAACGTCTTGGCTTTGTCCTTTTGGAGAAGGCGATTAACCAAATTATGACTCAATTTGTTGGATACTGCTTTGTCACGTGAGTTTTTCATAAGAATAAAGTTTTGTTTATATTGTTTTTAAAGCGTTGTTATGGATATAGGACATTAATTCGTTCATTTATGAAAATAAAGTTTAATTATATTATTTTTGTCAGAAAACACGTGATTTTAAATTTTTTTATAAATGACTTATTAGTCAATTTTACAATTTAATTTTCATTGATTAATAAGTCTCGGTACTTTCTTGCTTTTGCATTTTTTTTTTCTTCCTTTTTCTGATACAATCGATGGCATTTGCAGAATAAGACAAGAGAACTCCAGCCAACAACATTTGAGAAAAGCTGTTTGTATAATTCAAGTAAGGAACCGATGGCATAATATCCACGTCTGACCAAATGTACATGCAACAAGCTATAACGAAAGCCATATTAACCAGAGCATAAAACACGATAAACACTACTTCAATTAATAGTGCTCTTATAAAGTAGGGAATTGTCGCCACAGTGCCCACATTGATCAAAAACACGTCCATGATGGATTTGCTTCGAGATACTTTTGATTTTGTAGAGGATGCATAGCTATTCAAACTTGATTTATACTTTTGACACAAAATTTCCTTTTGAGTATTCTGTCGTTGTTTAAACAGGTAGAAAACGTAAAAGCACGGAATACAACTACTTATTGCCACACATACGTGCAAGGCAAAACAAAAAGTTTTCAAACCAACTTTCATCTCCTTTGAAAATTTAACATAATTGGTTATCGCTAAAATGACATTGACGTTGGTCAAATTCAGCAAAACTACAATCATCGCCACAGGAGTGTCAAAAATTCTCCGCACAAAGTATTTTTGAGAAATAATTTTAATAATCCCATACAAATGTACCACAATGGCTGTAAATAGCAAAGGGGGCGCCGTACATCTCGCAACAGTGGAATACACGCTATATTTTAACTCACACAATTTGAAAACTGTTGATAAAAATTCCATTAATGCCACAGTGGCTACAATCAAATGAATGACGGTATAATAAACAATTGACCTTCTCCCATGACCAATTAAAACAGCCCAGAGAGCAATACATGTTAAAAAAATTATAGCATCAAGAGATGCCACGAGGGAATCACAAATTGTAAACAGCATTGCAATTTAAATTATTCTACTAGAACAAATATACAATTCAAATGATGTGTTGTAGGTTAGAATTTAATTTTAGAAACCTTTATTTTAAAATTTAAATTAAAAAACTATTCTGGAACAAGTTTTTAATTTTCAATGACCAATACATTTCAATGTAGATTAATGTTTAAATTAGCACTATAACAAAAGAATGTACCTTATTTTAACGAGCTTTAATTGACCTCAAAGTTGGTCTTGTTAAATTTATGCCATGATTCCATGATAAAATTTAATTATATCAATTGATATAATTATTAGTCGTAGCATTCTACGAATAATGTTATAATTTAGATTTTATTGATACATTGCCAAATTAAGTCATTGCAAGTTTTAATTTATAAATAATTCGTTTAATTAATAAATATTTATAAATAATTTTAATTTACATTTTTGAATTTTCCTTTTTATGTATCATTTCAATATCTCTGAGTTTCTAAGTTTAAATTTCATTAAGAATTTTTAATTATATAAAATTAACCTGAGAAATTTCAGTTTTAATAATGTTTGAATATTTTTTTTCCATTTTATTGACCCTCATCTCTGCCAAAAACTTTAATCTTTCTTCAATTTCATTTGTCACTAATTAAACATTTTAAATAATGAAATTTAATAAATTTTTTATTTTATTAATTACGCATTTCAATTTGCTTTTCGGAAGATTGTTCAATTTCTAATACATTTTTTTCGCGTTTCTGCAAATTTTTTTTCAAATTTATTTTATCCCTTTGTTTTTTATCATTGTCACTGCCATAATATAGTATATCTATCAGACGTTCTTTTTCAGCATCATTTATTATTTCTAATTTGAAATTAGTAATTTGAAATTATTTTTTAAAATACTTTTATTGCATGTGGGGTTGTACGGTACCGTTTCATACACGCCGCTATTTACTATGTCTTGTTTTGATCTTAATCTCTGCAGTCTTTGTGGTTTTTTGCTGACTCTAATTTTTAATAATTTTAAATAAAATTTAAAATATTAGTTTTAATGTCTACATTTTTTTACTTGATATTTTTTATGGTACAACTATAATCTGAACTGTGTGGGTTACATTCCAGGTCGAGAGACTCTCCAGCTAGGATAATTTTTTAAAATAATTTGAATTTTATGTTTTTAAAATTAATACTTTTTAATTTTTCCTTTATTTGCCGTCGCTGAAACATTGTCAATTTCGCTTCAGCTATCAAGTCTAAAAAATCTATATAAATTAATTATAAAAATTAGTTTATTTTTTAATCTTTTTACCTCTCAGTATATTCTGAGTTGAAACGCTAAATTTGCTAGTCCTTTGACTGGGATTCCATAAACCTCCAGTCCGTTTCACCAAACTATCGTCTGACATTTTTAATTAAAATTTAATTGTACACTTAATGATTTTTAAACGTAATAATTATAAATACAATCTCCAATTTTTTGTCACATATTGTTTATTAATATCCATACCTATTTGTATTAAATTATATAGGTAGACAGAAATGTTTTTAGTTACTAAAATACAATTTATTTTAAAACAGACGACAATATGTCTATAGAAACTGATATTATGGGGGAAATTTTTTAAAAGATATAAGGGCAGGTAAAACCTCTTTATTATAAAGTTCATTTGTTCACGTTTTCGAATTTAGTTTATATTTAATCGTGCTCAAGGTACTAGGAAACGTATAGTATTTTGTTGTTTTTTCAGCCATATGACCATGATGACTCAAGGGAAAAGTGATTTCTTAGAAATATTGTTTGTCGTTTTTTCTCTAGTAGATTGTTTTTAAACGTGTAAGATACTGGTGAAAATTATTTTTTGATCTGATTTTTATTTCTATATTATATAATATATATTAAAATATAATTTAAAGATTAAAGTTGCTAACATTTATTTTTTTAAAATAATTAATTTTTTCGTTAAAAATCGTTTCGTAACTTTTTCATTTCGTAACCTAGATTTCGTATTATTCATTTCGTAACTTTTTTGTTTATGATTATAACTATTAAGGTTAATATTATTAACTTAATAAGAATAATTAAGTATTATAATTAAACTACATCATTTTTTAATTTTTATGCAGCAGTAACCGTTATTATTGAATAATGACAGCGAAGGATAAATTTGAATCACACGTTGATAAAGTAAATTTACTTAATTGTTTTTTTTTCCACAAATATTTACAATACTACGCGTAGTATAACGCTCCGTTATAATTTATAATTATATTAAAGATTTAACTATTTTAGTCGACATATAAATACAAGGGAGAACAAGAAAATGATCAATTGATTGAGGATAAAAGGAAAATGTTAATATATAGAGAAGTCAAGTGGTTACGGCCAACTGTAATTAAGTTAATTATTTTGAAAGCAGAATTTATTATTCAAAAATTTTAAAATAAAAAAAAATTTTTGCATGTTTTTTATTTAGAATAGGATATTTTTTGACAAAGAAACTTTCGACGTGCAACAGGGTGATATTGGTAAATTTTATACATTTACTACCATAATTTAAAAAATTATTATAATAACCACCAGGTGATTGTTTTCTAATTGCAGCCATTTTCAATGTATGGAATAATGATAAATAGCGAGATAAAATAATTACTTCTCATAAAGGCTTAAAATCGGGATTGGATCAATTATATGAATTTAAATTCTACTTTTACGGTGAATGGGTTCCTGTTGTAGTAGATGACAGGTTATTATGTTATGAATCTGAGTTTTCATGATAATCTCGTTTTTGCTAAAAGTCAAACATCTATCTGGGCTTTATTGTTAGAGAAAGCTTATGCAAAGTAATATTTTTTAATCAACATTATCCGAATTAATGTTTTAAAACAGGCTTCATAAAAACTACGACACTATCGACGATGGGTCGGACCCCCGGTATACACAGTCGGTATTATTTGGATGTCTTAATAAAACATTCAACTGGACGTTTGGGACGCAGTATCACCAATTTCAACGGGAAGTTTTTCAAAACATTATTTCTTCGATGAAAAGTGGATGTGTTATAATGTGTTCGGTAACAACTAGTTGTTATAATAAATTTATATAACTTATAAATGAGTAAAATTTATACTGTAAACCATATTGTAGAGAAATAATTACTCAGAGGACGATGAAGCACCTGAGGATGTTGGTATAATAATTTTTATAAAATATTGATCGATAGTTTTTTCGTAATATTAAGGCACTGTGGAATTGTAAATAAATTTAATAAATACTTTATATTTAGAAGAAGGTATTATTAGTGGTCACTCATATTCAATTATTGATAATAAACCTGATGAAAAAGATAATTCAACAAGTCTAATACAAATATTAAATCCGTATAATGATGGGTCAAATAGGTGGGATAAATACTTGAAATATCAGAACGAAAAAGAAAAAAATTATGCGTTTTGGTAATAATTATAATTTTAAATAATACAATATTCAAATTAGGATGCCGCAAAAAGATTTTTTAAGAATTTTTGACTTTGTTAATATTGGATATACTAATATTGAAAAATTTAATAATCTTAAAATAATGAGTTGTAGTAGAGGTACTAAAAGTATAGAGTATAACGCTGATATATCATCTTCAAATTTAAAAGAAACTCACATTTATGGCGAATGGGACAGTTCAAATTCTGGAGGACCTAAAATCAGACGTAATATGGAATCATGTAATACATTTTTAATAACTAAGAGTGAAGCGACGCTATTAGCGCTATAGTCTAATATTTTATATAGCTATCTTACAAACAAACAAATTTGAAAATTATAAAAAAACTATAATTATTTTTCAATTACAAATTATATTTTATTTAGTCGGAATTAATAAATAACATGAAATTACAGTAGGAGATATAAATCTTACGTTCTTTAAACGGAAAAAATTCACATTAATAGTCTCAGTATGTAAGATACAAATTGAAAATGATGATAAAAAAGAAGAATATATTATAGGATGCTACGTACACAATAAAAAAGTTAGATCATATTGTTCTATAGCAAACTTAAATAACTGTATTTAGAATTCAAATAAAATAATTTTAAAAGAGATACTTTTCAAAGAAGCAACAACAGTTAGATATGAAGTTGAAGATGGAATCTACATATTTACTCCGACTACTGGTAAAAAAGGTCAATGTTGTGGATATTTCTTGAGAGTAATATCTTCTGAAAACAAAAATCCTGAGAAAATAAATTGATAAACTTGGAAAAAAAAAAAAAAATAAATATATTAATTACAATTTTTTCATTCAAACAACTTTCTCGTAAACTCAGTATCGCATACAACAGAATCATACATTGAATAATTCTCCTGTTCCAAATATTCTTGAAAAATGTCTTGCACATCTTCAGTTACAAAATATTTATCTGTCACATTATTTACAGCCGTATTGGCACGCGTATACTTTTCTAAACGTTTCTTAACAAGACTCCACAACTGTCCCGATTTTACAACAAGAATTAAAGATTCTTTCGCATTTTTCTTGTTTATAACCCCTACTAAATCTCCAACGTGTCTCAATAAAACCTTCCTTCTCATGGCTAATTTATACATTGTAACATTGTGTTTTTTTTTGACGGGTTCAACACTATCCACGATAAATTGATCAACATGTGGAATAAAAAGTGGGAAAACTTGAATAACCTGATGATGAACATTAAACCTATCAGTGTCTTTATCCATCAATGGAATTAGACAAATTAAATTATCACATAGTGATATCTCACTCTTTACACCTTTCCTACTTGTAATGTACTTTTTGTCCGTTTCTAGTTTGAAAATGCTACAAAAATTATCCTTAATCTTGTCGACTACACGTTCAATTTTCAACATTAAACAGTCGTCGATTTTAACACTTCGGATCTTATCAGCATGTTCAATCAGAACGATATTAAACTGGAATTTTTGAGCTTTGGAGCAAGAATCATAACAGACGTAAAACTATTTATAAAATTTTCAATTATAATTGAGTAATTCCATGTCACAATGACAAATGCATGTAACTCGATCATCCTCGATTTTCATGAAATTTGGTATACATAATTATTAATGTATTAATTATAATTAATAATCCTACATTTTGGAGGTATATTTGTTGTTATGAAGTTATTTCTAACTATATAAAACGGTAAAATCACACAAATCATGACAGTTTTCAAAAGTAAAAAATAAAAAATGATGGGACTAATTTTAATATATAGAGCATGGTGAAATTAGTATATTTTGATATTTTTAGCAAAAAAAATAAATAAGATCATGCAAAAAAGGTAAAAATCATATTCCTCTTATTTTACCCATAAGTTAATATTTTAATTAATTTACAATATTAATATTTTAAACGCTATTTTTAATTATAAATGAAAATTATTGTATCAGTTAATCAATTTAAAATATTTATTTAATATATACTGTAAATATTCTAAGGGTACAAAGGGAGATAAAAAGAGATAAAATATTAAATATATCTAAATCAGCTACAATTTGAATATAATTTTGATTTTTACGTATATGCTGATAGTAAAATAGTTATGTTTAATTATATAATTATAGCCAATTAACATATAAAAATTGAATATAACTTGATAGCTCGTAAACATTGCTGAGATATCATAGAAACTAGTGCTAAATCAAGTGCTTCTAAATTATAAATTTTAAACAATTGAAATTCTTGTATATAATCCACTACAAATCAAAATTTATGTACATATATAATTTTTCAAAAATTATTATCATCTTGGTTTATTTTATTGAAATTATTAATTATTTGTCCAGTATTGTTAAGGTAGCAGAGGTCCCACGCTAAAAATGATTTTGTGTGATTTTAACCAAAAACTTAAAACCCTTACTCAATAATATATAGAAAAATTTTGACACGAGATAAATTAGACAGATATAATAGAGCCTCTAGTTTCACATAAAATAATTTTTTAAAAATTTTTAAAAAATTTATTAATTACTAATTATCTCTTAAAATATTAATTCTTGAACCGCAGCTTTAAAAAATATATTTATCTCATTGAATAGCTAATGTTCCATACATAACATAGTTTAAAAATTACAATGATAAATTTCTTAGTTAATTAACTATTCTCATTATGGTTACATTATAAATTAAGTGATTCTGCATCAATTCTGTATCATTTTGAAAGTAAATAAACCCTTATAAACGATTGAACAAGCTCATCACGCTGATTATCATGATGTGATCAGTTTTTCGTCATCAGATATAATTTTCCATCTGTTTCATTGGCCAGTTTTAAACTTGACTCTTTCGAATTTTAAATATTTTAATTAGTGGTTAAATAATAAAAACAGTATAATTTTTTTATATTCAACAGGTTGTAATATTATCAAAGTACATTTTAATTTATTGATTTGTGCATTTTTGAGAACTTAAATAGCTCGTAGAGAGTGAAAATAAATAAATAAATTTGTTAAAAATTCGTCACTTTGACGTGAAACAACCCAATTATAATTTATAATAAAATTAATTACTAGATCGTCCACATATATAACGTCACTTGTGTTGATTAGCTTTTTACCGAGACAATATTTGCAATTTTCTTAAAAAAATAAAATCAAACAATTTTAAAAATAAATTTATATAAAATTTTACCAATTTTACTAACAACACTCGGATGTTTATGTATTAAATCGTACAACTCCCCCGTTTCAATAGCCAAGTACCCATTTCTTATGTAAAATCTCTAAATTATAAAATATTCATTTAATATTATAATATTAATTCAAATTCAATTCAATTACAGTCAACTTTTCCTTTTCAAAGTCTACAACATTATACAAGTCCAAATAATTTTTATACCTGTCCACCTCAACTTTCAATTCTTGAGGAGCTAAAATTGTATTTTTCCAGTTGATATTTTCGGGATTATTGAAGAATTTTTCGCCTGCCAATACATGTCTAAACAATATTTATTTTAATTAAATTTTAATACAATTTAAATTATAAATTATAAAATATAAAATGTATATTACAAAATGAAATCATTGGGAAGTATTTTCGAGTGCTCAAAATACAACTCTGTCATATCAGGAAATTTAATATAGAAATAAAATGTTGCATCAGTTTTGAAACAATACATTTCTGACGTTTCGTTGTACTTGTAAGGTACATTTAAAAGCTCCAATTGTGAAACAAATTCGCTTTTGAGCACATTAACGTCTATGTTTCTTTTTAAAGGTATTGCATTAAAAACTCTAAATATAAATATAATAATAAATTCATATATTTTTATAAAATACTAGATTGACATTTTTGCACTACGTACAAAAACGTATCTAGCTCTGCCGAGGGCGTCAGCAGGCAGGTTATTTTTAGGTAGCATGCAGTAATTTATTGCATACAATTTATAAATTATTTATACTTTACCGATCAGTCCAAATATTACAGTAACTAAAGTCATTACAATATGGTCAACTACTAATATATAAAATTAAAAATCAAAATCATATCATTACACTATTTAAAAAAATATATAATACCTATAATTTAATCAAAAAAAAAGAAAGGATTAACATCAGTCAACCAAAAGAGAAAAGAATCAAACTTTACTAAAATATTGGATTCTTTATTTGATATCTCATCTATTAATTGCAGGATTGTTATACCAGAAGATGCTGTTTTTTTAAATGACCAGAGGGGTGATCGTAAAATGGTAATTGGAAAGATGGATATTGATTATTGTGCCAAAATGGACCGTCTAAAACAACGCAATGAAGTAAATAATTTGAAAAGATACAATGAGGAATCACGAGTCAAAGATAGAAATCTCAACAGATGCATCTCGGATGATAAGAGTGATTCTAAGAACGAAATTATTAATGATGACTTTATTATTAGTAATTATCACTTGTCACAATGTAAGCCTAAAGATTTGAAAAAACAAGTGAAAATTAATAAAAGACAAATTTTTGACGATGACATGGTAGCAGCTAGCCTTGATAGAACCGCTACGACCCCAAGAAAAGCTATGCACATCATTGCTCCTGTGCTAAATTCTATTGGCATCTCACAAAACGATTTAACTTTGTCTACTTCTTCAATCTACAATTCCCGAAAAAAGAAAAGGCTAGAAATATAAAAGAAAGTAGAAAGCGAATTCTCACCGTCTACTCCTCTTGTACTACATTATGACGGTAAAATGATGCCTGATTATGATAAAATCATCTCTGATAGATCGCCGGCTGTAGTCTCTGGTCTTGATCTTGAAAAGCTATTAGGTATTCCAAAAATACCTAGAGGTACAGGTCGTTTAATGGCTGATAGTGTGATAAGCTTAATTAAACAATGGGACGGTGTGTCTGATTGGATTGCTAGGTTGTGTTTTGACACCACAAGTTCAAATACTGGTGTAAACAATGGAGCAATCACC
>JAUZND010056899.1:0-18691 GCA_034780555.1 Coelogynopora nodosa
ATTTTTTTGTATGTAACACATAGGCATTTTGGCGGTGCATTTCAAAAGATACGATATAGGCAAATATACGATATATGAGAATACGATATAGGCGAATCCTACTGTAATTAAAATTAACAATATATATACAACAATCAAATAAATAATGTTTTGGAAACAATAATTATATTTATCTTTGAAGCATTATTCTTCTAAGATCTGAAGTACAATAATAAAGCGAATAAAAATATATATAATTGTAACTAAAAAATTCGGGCTTAGTACCCGCTCATTTTTCAGGCATTCAGGCCAATGCCCTCCATTTTCGGGCTGCTTTAGTGACACTGTTAATTGAATTTTTTTGTTTCAAGCTATATATACACAATTAATTTGTTTTCATATTTTTAACAACTTGGAGTCGTTACAAGTAATTTTCATCGTCCCCACCGAATTCCGTATGTCAGAAAGAATGTTTTAATATAATTTAAAAAGTGCATATCCTGTTTTTATATTCGATGGCAGTAGGAAATATTATTTTGCATACTATACATAAAAGTACTTTTTCTAATAAAAATGTCAAATTTATGTAGTATATACAAAATATTTTTTATCAGGTAAAATTATTGGTGACACAATATTATTGGAAGCATTAGGGTATTAATTATTAGCATATTTTTTATTCGCATGCATGTATTGTAACAATATTAGAAAGTTCAAATAACACAGATTTATCATTATTATATAGTCAACATAGATTGCATTATAATAATTTTAGTATAAATTCAGTTCTGTACCCTGCAAAATCAAAGATGTCCATACAAGAAACCTCCCATTATCATTTCAGCTATTTTCATGCCCGTATGTGTCCTAGCCACTGTTTGAAACGAGGTGTGTTCTTAACTTGTAGCTTTTTCGAACAGAAAGCTATTTTATTCCCCACCATATTTATATATAGTGACGTGTACATTGTCAATTGCACTACACATAATACACTGTATAAGATACATTGCATGGCCGGTATATGTAATACATACGGTGCTCTTTTCACAGTTTGTTAATTAGATTTTTTCTCAACTCTTGATTTGTTGCCTTAACGATAACATTTTCAGGTGCAACACAGATGAAACCCAGGTCTTCCTCAACTTGGTCTATGTATGTTGTTCGTAGGTGTCCTAGAACAGTTCTCTAGAAATATGCCTTAGCAGCATGGCCAACGGCAGACCTGGTCGTCGGAGAGTGTGGCCATAAAGTCGCAGACGTTTCTTCTGAACGATGGTGTTGGTTGTTTCCACATTTGTTCGGCGCCTTAGAGCGATATCCAGCGCGGTGAGAGGCGTCGAGTTGATTAGATAAGGTTTGTGTGAGCGTCATAGCTTTGGCGCTGTACAAAATCACTGATGCTACACAAGCCTGGAAAAGTTGCAATTTTGACTAATCGCTAGTAGGACTGTTCCCCACCACTGATAGTTTCCTAGATGCAACCTACGCAAGCTGCATCTTTTGTCATGCTACGTGACTATCAGTAACTTGACACCTCAAATAACATAAATCGATGTAGTTGTATCTGGGCGGCGGCAGAGTTGTTGCTCACCATATTGCTATAAAGCTAAAGTTAATTGAGTATTTTTGGTGTTGTTGCATGAAATCAGACAACAGGAACTTGTATGACGGAGTTTTAAATTTATGGATCTTTAGATTTAACTGCGAGATCACAATGAATGTGCTAAATATAAACACTGCGTTATTTAGCAAAAGTATTAATAAAAAAGAATCAATAGTATACATCTTTATATTCGCACCAAAACATAATATTAGAGAAAATAACACTATGAAAATATATCTAACAAACGCGAAAATGTGATTATTCAACTACTAAAAACACTTTTCCAAAGTTGAAATATTTTTAAGATGACAAAAAAGACAATTACAATAAGTATATAATAATTAATGATACAATAACAAGATTTATTCAATATTATTTAAAATGGAATACTGTACAGAATGTTGCAAATATTTTTTAAATAGTTGACTTCTTTAAGGTAAAAAGGAATAGAGGAGCGACACTTTTAAAGTAAAAACTGTTAAGAGATTACGAAGGTTAAGAAAATACCAGAACTGTACACTACTCGACACTAGTATGTTTTATACACAGTTCATATCTATACTATAAACAGAAAACATGGACTTACAATACAAAACTATTAAATGCATAAATTTGCCCAACAATGCATTTGCCTATCGAAGACATAACAGTTAAATATACGGTTCAAATGTTATATTTGCCGAATACTATAATTTATTAAGGCTAATCAATATAGTGAAGTGCACTCGAAGCTTTTTATTCTATTAATAACTACTGAAAATGCGTTTTATTAAATTAAGTTTTAGTTTAAAGTAATGAAAGTATTGTTTTTAATCTTTTGAAAATAGTTAAGCTAGAATTATGCATAAATGATCTAAACAATTTAAATGCTTAATAAAATCAAATCAGAACCAGTCTGCGACAAAACGTTACTTAAAAATAATATTTTACACAGGTACCTGTTTAGTTTTTAGTCCGGCTTATAATGAAATACTTCAATTCTATTCATTCTGAGTTTACTAACAAAATACTGCGCTCAACTTAAAGCGACATTTAATAAATAAAAACATTAAAATATACAGAATAACACTACACTAGAACGAATTCTCTCTAATCTCCCCCCACCCCCCCTTTCCCCTCTGGTCACAAACAGACGGATAATAAGGGTTGCATGCGGCACACATGAGAATTTATAGGACGGCCAGCAGAGGATCAATTTGGTCCGCTTTGTCAACCAAGTGAAGAAGGTCGGACATTGTCTGTTCCACTTCTAAGCTGGACACGCGATCACTCATCTGCATGGAAAGATAAAATCGCACTTAGTTGTCATACTTTTTATCTCTCTTCTTTTAATATGCATTTTTGAGAAAAGGTTCGCGACAACAGTTAAATGAGATAAATAAGTAGAATTAAGTCAGTAGAGATTACACTTTTAATATTTTTGAAACTGATAACAAGGTTTGGAAAAGAACATTATTCTGCTCTGCATTTATTATATCAATATTGAAAATAATATAAATTGTTTATACTATCTATAAAAAGGATATGCCTATTTTAATATATAAAAAAATAATTCAAAACGTGTTGGATAGGGGACGGGGGTAAGTGTGGGATGATTTTTTATTATATTTTTATTGAATGTGTTTGATTTATTGTAAAATTTTCTTTGATAATAATAATTGATAACCTGTCATCATTGGTCATAATTCATCATGATATTAGGGCTTCTTCGGTAGAGGAAAGTACCTCTAGACTAATCATGTTAAAAACAATCAATGAAGCTAAGATTAATTTTGCTATATATATTCCGATATACACTGTATTTATTTGAAATATGACAAAGAAATAAGCAAACCAAAATATTTTCAAATAAAAGTATCAGAATGAATCCTGCGAAATGATAACATAATAATATATTCAAAAAACATCAATCAAAACGATTCTATCTAAGTATTCTTTGTTTTTTATAGAACAAAAAAATTTAGAGGTAATATATTTCTATTTAGAAAATTGAATTTTATCAATCCTGAATATACAATTTTATGTTAACAAGTTTTTTGGAAGTACGCTTCATTATTATAGATATTATATTGTAATATATGTTAACACGGTTATCATATTATCAGTACATAATATAGTTTAATGCGATTTTATGTCGTTTTGAAAAATCTCAGAAACGCCTATAATTATTATCTTATAAAATATGTCTAACCAGGCTAATTTAACACGAAAAATATGACATGGAATATATTGTGTATAAACGTGAAAAATGAGTTAGTTTATTGAGCGTAAAGTATTTGAGAGTATTGAACATAATTATAATAATTCATATTTTTAATTATAATTTTTTATGTAACTATACAATTACTATCCACATTTGTCCGTTGTGGATTCATTTCTTATCGCGTTAATTACAAATTTCCGAATTATAATTCTCATTTCTGATAAAAAAAATAGAGCTATAGTCATTGGGGAATACCTAAACTATAATAAGATAAATTCGCTTTTCTGCATAGTAATAATTTCTAGGTATTTAGTATTCTTATAATAATTATGAAAAATATACAACATGTCACGCAACAATAATAGCAACCTTAATTCACCTTACAAGACGTGAAATACAATAATATTGTGTTCTTTAAAAGTAGACGTTATCGAAAAGAAAGTAATGAAACAATCAGATAAACATAGTAGAAGTGAAAATAACCAGCGAAGTCAAACGGGATATTATTATACCGCCAAGTGACTCTTGCTGGTTTCACTTTCTTGAATATTGGAGAGAGAGAAGGAGAGAACTTGATAAAGATAATATTATTCTTGTTGCAAAGCGAGCGCGACAAGTGGCTCAGGGATGATACCACAACCAGTCAGTCAGAATGGGAAGCAGATCTTAAGACAGTTTGCTCTGGGGTTCGAATTACCCCAGGCTAGTGTTTGCACAGGGCCGAAACAAATCCGGCTTATTGGTTGTGTGGGAGTTACATTGGAACAAGAATGAAGAAATGAGCGACACAAGTGTTGGCTCTTATTGCCAAAGGCACAGCCCAACT
Source organism: Coelogynopora nodosa (assembly GCA_034780555.1). Classification (NCBI taxonomy): domain Eukaryota; kingdom Metazoa; phylum Platyhelminthes; order Proseriata; family Coelogynoporidae; genus Coelogynopora; species Coelogynopora nodosa. The sequence continues at coordinate 4,612 of JAUZND010056899.1, forward strand.
TTCGCGACATATTCACTTGAATTATTAGCTTGTTTTAACAAAAAAATAATAATGGTGTGAATTTTTTAAAACAAATTATTCCTAGACACTATTGCTTAAATGTAATATTTCAATAGGAATATTTTTTTTTAATGTTACATGAGGAAGGCCAGGCAAGTATATATATTTTCGATACATTTTTTATGAATATTATTTTTGAACGATGAAAAATTGTCGACATGCAATTGTGTTAAATGATTAAATGATGTGATTTGATCAATAATATCTTTCAATTGAAATATATAATTTACAGTAATGTACGACATCAACCGGTGGGCATCAATAATCGGTTGGTATATTTACAATGTCTAATGATTTTGGAAAAATATATTATCAGAATCGCATAAGCGAAGATGGGGATATTAGACTGTGTATCTCTGCAGAAATTCGTTAGATATCGATATTTATTAAAGGTTAATCAATTATAAAAAATCCTTTCCGGAGAATATATTATGTATTCTTCACAGATATTATATTGGTAATAAATTCAAATGTTACAGAAATCGTCAGATAAATGTAAATACAGTATACTTCCGTTTTATCAGATTTCTTATTTTGTGCTTGTTTTAACAAAAGATAATAGATATGGTTGACAAAGATAATTACAACAAATTTTCAAGAATTACCTCATTTCCGTATTATTTTCAAAAATGTTATCAGTTTGTTTATTCAGTGTTTATCAATGTATTAAAATTAGTGCACAATATAAACCGATGAATATAATATTATTATTTCAACACTTATAAGTTGTCTTGTTATTAACAGGATGAATGGTTTATTATGACTGCAAACTATATTTGGTAGAGCTGAGTTACATTATAATAATACTCATCAACGAGGACTATTATGAATTGTTGATGGGACCAAAACAAAATGCTCGCATAACCGAGTTTACTATAGTAGAATTATAACAATATTCAGTATATTGTAGAGGACTACAGGGTATTATCGCACAAAGATACGTACAAAAGAGTATGCTTATGATTGATATGAAAAACTTTTTCGTTTTTTAAAGGGAAAATCACTCAAAAATTGTAGGTATACTGCTAAACTGAACAAAAATTATCATACATAAAATGCGATATGGACCCTAATATTATTGTTTATGAAAATATAAGAATGTACGTTCATAATAAGCGTGTCTAAACTATAAAGATTATGATTCTACTGAACAGATTCAACCGATAACATTTCGGAGCCCAACTGACCGGTTTCCAGTCGCGACAATCCTCGGTAAAGCCGAGTGTCGACTCGGTGAGCGGATAGTCAAAATCGGGACCAAAGTTGGTCGACACAGTCACCGACTTGTAGAGCGAGATAGCCGGATAGTAGTTGCCCATCCAGATGTTGGTGAATGCGGTCCCCTGACAAACACCGTTCTTGAAGAAAACCATCTATGGTGTCATCAAAAATAGATCGCTTTAGTCACATGCTGAGCTGTGTGTGATACTTTCTCTAACACAGTTTTTTCTCTGACACTAGCAATATTACTAGAAATGAAAAGTTTATGAATAATGAATAATATTTATTACAAATAAAAATGTATACTATACAGAACACTAAATAATATCCTAATATAGTTGATACATTTTCCAAATATAATATGTGACAGTTTTAGAGTGTTAACGGAGTTAGTGTCTGTCAATGACACATCATGCAGGTGTGTCAGACAAACATAGCATGGCATACAGCTACTCCATTCCACAAAATTAGGTAACATAGCGAGATTGAAGATCAATCAACTTTAGTATCAACATTTAAATTATTAAAAAATCAGACAAGTAGAACGATGCAATCAGATAATTTGTTTTATCTAACCCCACAATAAAATTAATAAATTACAAGACAAATTGACCTTAGTTTTGATTTTTATCTTATTCTAAAATATTTTTTAATATTTTGAAGAAATCCACGTTAATTGTTGAACACACTTCAATCTAGATAGCTGCAATGGATTAATTATTATAACTAAAACTATTTATCCATGTTACAAAATATTAATAGTGATTACAGAACTATAATTTTGTATTTTCATGTATGTCATTTTTGAAGTCCAATTTTTAAAAGCGTTCTACTAATATTTTATAATATTTTTTGGCATTTGAAATTATTTTCTTTATTTAAACAAATACTCATTTTCAGGTTTCTATTGTATATATTAAAAAGTTTAGAATATTATACACTGTTTCTGGCGAGGGTTTTGGAAGACAGTCTTTCCCTTTTTCGAGAGTAAAATATACCGGGTAGAATATACAAATTAAAACAATCAATATATATAATCAATTAAAAAATAATATAGAAGTTAATAATTAGAAAACATGATTTTATCAGTGTTCACTTCTCCCCCCCCCCCCCCCCCCCATCTTTAAACCATTACCAGTCTTGAGTTGTGTGTTATTGTGTATATCCCAAGCATTATTAATTTTTTTTATATCTGTTTACAATTTTATTTTGTATTTATTGTACTCGGAATATTTTAACTTTTTAAATGAATTTCGAAACGCGTTGAGAACAATATATATTTTTTAATTTAATTATTTTGTAGTTGTTTCATGAGGTACTAAACATTGAGTAAATAATTGTTCGTACCTTGCTGCCTGGATGTTCTTTAAGTTCTTTTTCTGTTTTTGCCACCTCATCTTTTTCTTCGAAGTAGTAGCTGTTCTTGAACTTGATAAGGGGCTGAATAAAAATAACATAATATGGACATTAATGGCGATAACAAATGCAATAATGATTCAGAAATACACAAACAAGAGGCAGAACACGAAACAAAACCGGTAAAATAAATGACATCACAGATCTTGCTTGATATACGTAGATTTGTGAAATGACTTAATACGTCTTAATGTTTATTAATATTTGTACGGCGTTTGTAACAGAATATACTCAAAGGCTCAGAGTAAAGTTACGTAAAACAATAGGCTGCTTTCATTTAAACAGGTGTCCGTGGTATTATCACAATCGAATTCCCAGGTTTCCCAGGCTAATAATTGTCATTTTCCGAGTTTTTCTCTACCAAAACTAGGAAAAACTACCTAATGACAGCTCAGCAAGCCAGGGTTGCTTAATTATCTGCAGTCATAATGGCCGTGCTTAGCGTAAAAGAAGTCAATAATAGTATAACACACGATTATGCAGTAAAAAAAGCGATGTTATTTGAAAATGACAAGTCACATTTATTATAAGGTAATAAAAGACTGGGCAAGTGCCAGCAGCTAATTTAAAAAAATACACAACAGAAAGATCAAGACCAATTCCCGGTTTTAATTCTGTAAATAGATAAATTCCCGGTTTTTTCCCATGAATTCTGCAATTTCCTGATTTTTCTTGTAGCTTGAGCATTTTCCAGTTTATTCCGTCACGGACATCCTTTTTAAATCTATAATTGTTAATAAATAAATAATTGTTTCCACTTAATTTATAACCCTTTGCTTTATTAATCTAATTGTTAATTCAAGTTATTTGTTTAATCAAATTAAATCAATATAATTATACATCTACTATTAAATCATACTGTTGTAGATACAAATACTGGTGTGTTTTACTTATAATTTGTTTACAAAAATGCACATACAACTATTATATTAATATAGAAATCAGATATTAACGTAACTTTACTTTTGGTTCTAGAATATATTCCGTTATAAATACCGGCAATTTTCCGAAGGGCATAAGTGATTATATCTTCATTTCTTGTTGAAGTATCAAAACAACGTTTAAATGGTAATCCTTAAATTCTAAGATTTTTCACTATGTACTTTTTGCAAACTAGTGGCGATATATTGCTTTAATAATAGATATTTTTATATTATACAAGTTTGATTAATGTTTTATTAATGTTTATTGGATAATACAATTAATATTAATTCTGATTGGTTTTATTATTTATTCAATTTAGAAATATCTATATCTTATTATTTATATTTTAATTCACACAAGACGTATATCTGGCGTGCCAAAGATATATTATTAATAGTTATTCAGCAAATGTCTTCAATCTAATAAAACCGGTTCAAAATGATCAATACTAAATAGTAGAATAATTAAAGAGAATAATTGATCTATATAAAACGGGACAAATTATTACAGTCATTGAAGGATAAGTGACAGGGATCGAAGACTAGGCATGATCAGAGTTAAGCATAGCTTGTAAGTTGAGAAATAGTCCTGACATGGAAAACCCCTGGCTATGCAACCCGATATTCCAGTCTCACCCTCTCCTTGTAGGTCTCCGGCAGCGGGAAGACGGGAGCGGGACCCGGTAGAGCGCGGTCCTCGGGCAATGGTGGCAGATGGATCATACAGCCGATAACATCGCCCTTCTCGTAGCCTCTGTCAGTGTAGTGATGGCCCTTGGAAGCGTGGAAGGCGGTCCCGCGACGAGAGCGCCACGAGTAGGAGAACTTGTCGTAACCGCAGGGCGCTTGCATGGTGCCTGTGTGTGGGGCGTGCAAAGTGGATGGAACTGATGACGGGACCTTCAGTTCTATCGTTCAGCAGCTGTCTCGCTCCCCCCTGCTTAGATAAAATTCCTTGGCATTTATCGAGGTTTTTCCATGACAGTGGTAGCCTATAACTGTCAGATGTTTATTAACGGTGTATGGTTGTATAGTATGTGGCTCACAGAGCCGAGATTGGATGTTCGAAAACTATTCTCCAGCTAGCACATCAAAATAATAATGTAATAATTATAATATTAAAAAAATGAATGATATTAAAATGCAGCAAATATTTATATTTAAATGTAGGCTGCAGTTTAAAATAAATCTTCCAAATATGATTTACAAATTATATCCAACGAATGTTTCGCTAAATAAAAATAGAATCATTCTAAAGTATCAAGATTGAAGTTTAAATGATTTGAAAAATTCTTATATTAACCTATGTTACGGTGATTTACTATTTTAAATGATATACACATTTTGCACATAAATCACCAATGGTGTCGTGAATGCTACCAGTTGATGTGTCAACCACTGACTGTCGCTAATAAAATGACAATAGTCAAATAATAATTGAGTAAAATAATGACAGAAAATACTGTCATGTAGTAATACAATGAAAAATGCTAATAATAGTTAAAGAATTATCCAAAAAATGCTGGCAGGATTTAAAATAGTGTTACATGTCAAATACTAGCTGTAACAGCGATATGCTTTTCGTTTCAATTATACCAGTAAAATAACACAGTAAATAAATAAAAGAAATTTTAAATGAATTTAATTAAGATATTAATCCACATTAAAAGCATAATTAAAGTTGAAATAACTTTTCATTGTAAAGAAGACCAATGCTATGGAGGAATTACTTATGATAATAAGATATAGACAGTGCCTGTTAATTGAAGGCGTGCGTTTAGAATACAGACAGTTACGGATAACATAAGAACAAAATTAGCTAACATTTGTAATACAATAAACAGGTAATATAAAACTATAAAAAATATTATATAACCTTTGAAAAACACATACAGAAAACACATACATACAATATACAAAAATGCATAATTTTGCTTATAAAAATGTCAAATCACAAAAGGTTACTGAAACGAACCATGTTAATAGTACTTAATGACTCAAGGAAGATCTAGTTACAAATTAATAAAGCGAGGAAGATAAAAATAGGGGAAAATGTTTGGATAAAATGAGACTGACCCTATATACAGACGATGTTTACCATTCAACACTAAGATAATATTGTCAATCTACAGAAATATAAGTCCACAATAAAGAACAGTGAGAAAATTCGATAGGGTAGTACTGATTTCAATAATCCATTTTCTGGGTTATGGTATCACCTCGAACAAGGTATTGTTATGCATAGAAGCCTAGTCAGTGATGTGTAAACAACAGCGATATGAACAATTTCAATTCAGTTATTTACTATTTCCAATACTTACAATGTATAGTGGACCGATTTCCCGAGATTACAAAGTCACTAACAAATATAAAATGTGAGAAGCAACCTTTCTCAAACTATTCTAAATATGTTATTTAAACTTTATCAACCTTTCACGTAGATGTAATCTAACACAACAAGGAACATTCATAGGAAGTAATCATTGAAGTAATGATATTTTTTATACGAAAGAATCAATTTAAAAAAAGATTACAAATAATTTGGTATTGAATTATATATATATATCTTTTATAATAACTATTATTTTTCACTGAAGCTGTCTAATAAAAACTAAGTAATACTCGGATTTCACTTATTTAGTCAGACTCAGACTAAATCCACTATAAAATTATATATACAATACTTATAAGTATAGTAAGTAGTCTAAAAAACAAGAAACCATATTAAAATGATTAACATGTTTGTAAGACGCAAAAAGCTAATTTTAAAAACAAATTATATTAAAAAGCATAGGCCTATTCATTACAATACAAAATTAAATTTAACAATATTTCAATTTGTTTTATAATGTTCGCTTTTTACACATTACAAAACGCGTTCATTAAAAAATATCACACCTACTTCTATCTTATAATAAATCCCCAATTCTAAATTATTCAATGTAATAATGTTAAACATTAATGCTATATATAAGTTATATATTATTCACCAGCCAATGAACAAAGGTTTTAATCCCTAAAATATATCATATCGTATCTGTACGTATTGAACGATGTCGCAATAATCGAAATATGAATAAATATGATGGAACACAGTAGAAATATTATATCAGTTTAATATATTATAATATAATGTGTATGTTATGTCGATAAATCATGTTGATAAAAATTAAGTTGAATTCTCAATCAGAGGAACTCTTTTTGATTACAATGATCGGATGTAAAGTGGTGTATAGTTTCAATTGGATGGTATATGTGATCCATTCAATATATATGTATATCTATTAGTACCATGGAGGAACAAAACAATATGTAGGGAGGCCTACCAACGGCATGGCCAGTCGTCTAACAAAAATTCTAAAATCTCCCGGAAATAAATGGTAGAAAAAGAACGTATAATATTATTCAGGAGATGACATACTTACCACCTTCAAAAAATGTGACTAAACGTAATGAGACAGTAAACACAACTGCTCGTGCTTAGGTACTAAAGTAAGTGTGTTGTTCAATGGATATCTATAATATAAGACATCTGTACAAACGTAAGCTTTTAGTCCGAAGTATAATTATTAAAAAAACTCATTTTCAAAATAATATAGTTATCGATCTAAAATTATTCTTTCGGTTATTGTTTTCTTTGACATATTTTAACATGTAACCTAATATATTTCTGTTACAAATAATTGGGTATCAATATTATTATTCGAGTTAATTTGATTAATTTACTGTTATTATAGTCGATGCGTGTTGGAATTTCTATTTACAAAAAGGTTTACATTTTGACATAAAAATCATTACGTGTCTAATAAAGTAGCTTTTATTTTGTTTATTGGAATAGTTTTGTTATACTGTTACTTGTTATCAGTTTTGAAATAAAACAGTGAAACTATTAAATTCTTTGAACCATAGATGTTAACTCAAAAAGGATATGTGAAAATCAAATGTAAACAAATAATCATAAATAATCTGTTAATTTATTCTAAAAAATTGTTTTATTAGAATATATTTAGTGAATATAATACAACAATTATAATATATTTATGCATAATAAATAATACAATACAATTTAATGATATAATATAATTTTCCAACAATTATAACCATCTTAAAAGTGCAGAATTATAAGGGACATCTAAAACCTATCGACAGAGGGGGTGTTTACAATTTTTTCGTATGCAACGAAACTAAGTTCGAAGACTTTCATAAATATTTACAAAAACATTAAACTTAAGCCTACTACTAAACCAAATAAAAGAATAGTGTTACTTAAAATTCGCATAAATTGCAATGGTACAAAACTATCGATGTGTATAAATATTTATTTCTTAATTGATGTAGCGTTATAGAAGAGCTGTCTATCCCTATCAAACAAATAATCACAGGTCAGAATATACACTGTGATTGTAGTTTATTATAGTCATGTCTAGACGAAGGGTGATAATGAGCAACAGTACAAAACTTTTGGAAATTTCAGGGAAAATATTTTTCAACTTTTACAAAACTCCTACTAATTTTTACAATTATTATCAATATCAAGGTAGCGCATCAAATCACAGGTGACTTCGTCGGCACGTCTAAATAAAGTAATAATATATTTGGTAATAAATAAACAACTAGAATATAAATATATAGGCTATGCCAAACATAGGTGTAACATAACAATAAAATGATATTTGTAATGTATAATTTGACTTCTCGAAGTATAGTAGCAGAGCGCTAATTGTATTTCTTCAGTAATACGTATATATTCAGTTATTTATAGTACATTATAATATATTTACTTCATAATTACCTGGATAATTATAACAAGAGCTTTTCATCGTTAGATTCAAGTACTTCGAAAAGTCAAAAAATACGTCTCAAATGTAAGTTTATTATAATATACAGCTAGTTGAAATCATGTTGTATATTATTTAGTCACCAGAAAAAGAAGAAAACTCATTAAGAATAATTATTAAACATAACAAAGTTATTGTTTGCGATATCTAAATATTTAAGGAATAAAAACTGTTTGGAAAAAGTAGATAATATATAGTCAATACAAAAAAAGGCCAAGATATTATTTTAAAGGTTAATAAACTTAACATAACGGAAATTCATAGAAACCATAGAAAATAGTTTCACATTTAATGTAAAATTATTTTTTAAATTACTATTTACTGTTCTTGCAAATTTTAAACTGAACTAAATAAACAAACAATTATCGTTGGGCACCATGATACATTTTACTCTTAAATATTTAAAAAGTAAAATTTATCTATTTCATGGTTCAGTATTATTTCTGTTTAAATAATGTCGTAATAATAGATTTGAAGTTGTAAAAATGAAGATACGACGTCATGTCACATAACCCACAATATAATGCTAATTTTAATTAAGCAGATGCAACATGCTATTAGTTTTTCATAATAGTTTTCAGATATTGGTGTATTATTTATTCTATTAATGTTAACCGATATTAAACAATTATATTGACTTAATACAAACATTATGTAATCCTTTCTTTAAAATAAAACTATTACATGTCGTTTAGTTGCGTGTTTTATAGGAGCAACTAGGTTCTAGTAACCAGCAAGGAAATAGGAAGACTAAAATATTCAATGCGTGTAATAGAAAACTTCAAAGAATGGAGGAGTCATTTATTGAAAAGAGATTGGTCTAGTTAATTAGTAAAATTAGATAATATTAACAAATTATCTGAATAGAAAATTAGCTTAATTTAAATAGTAATTTAGTATGTTTATTTAAAAATGCATTTTCCTGAAATTTTAATAAATTTAATTTTAGTTCATTCCACTCGATCGCCTTAGAGACTTATAAAAGACGACACAAGATGAAACAACTACATTAAATAGTAATTTACTGGTTTTTGAAGGATTTGTATAACTGCTTTCGATTTAAATAAATACAACTTTCGGTTACAACACTCGACTTACAGCTAGCTGACCAGAGCAGACCCCACACTTCAGCAATATTCTTTTTATAATTATCTCAGTTTCGAAAGAAATGATCCGCTAATACACATATTTTAAGATTACCAAAGACGCTAGTATATTTGTTTAATAAACGGTGACTATTAGTTTCTAAATTTTAAACGCATAATGTCGTGTAAGAGGTGGTCATTTAACGTAATTTAACAATATCTTATAGAAAAATTACGATTATTTGAATCAATATCAAAATAAAAAGTATTATTAATATTGCACTGAGCAAGTATTTATTTTAGTATAAGTTTGTCAAATTAAATGATGAATGAAGACATGCGTAAAGACATCGTAAAATCGATACTACTGATTTTTATATATGGCAGCGATATATAAAAATCAGTAGTATTGATTTTACGATAAAATAAGTAAAAAATATTTTGCTAGACAATTTCAAAATGTTTTTACCCTATAGATTTCTTCATAGCTATTTAATTATCAAGTGGGATAAAAATAGTAGCATATAATATATTAATAAAGTATAGTTCAAAGACTACTTCACAAAAGCTGATATTATATCTTAGAATTGGAGGACAATTCCCAGTTGCCAAGCTTCTTCAGAGCCGCCGGGCCCTCTTGCTAGGGTAAAGGTGGACAAAGACAGTGAGACAGGGAGAAAGCGAGGCGGGTGAGGCTCACCAAGCATCTGTGACCAGCCGAGCCTGGCATGGGAGCCCTCGGCCTGCTCACTGACGGTCACCTCGAAGTACCAAGTGCCCCGGCACACGTTGTGTGTCGCCCGGATCATCGAGTAGCCTCGGTCCCCCGTAACATTCAGCTGGGATTCGTGCAGCTTCAGTTGGTGCGCTGATCGGGAGAAAGAGAGAGGGTGGAAAACTTTTAAAAGACGTTGGTAAATATTTTTATAAAAGTTAATTCAATATCATGCGAATCATACAGAGCTAACCTTACAAATAAATACAGAGAAAAAAAATTTTTGAATATATATATATAGGCAAAAAAACAAATCCACATTAATGTGAAGCAATATCACATATATTGTGGATCACTGCTAAATATATAACAGATCATTTTATTAATAATGATTATAGTTTCCTAATAAATGTTAATAATATTTTTACAATGTTCCAAAACACCAACGAATCTTGGTTATTTAGTTGGGTTTATTGGTAGTTATCTATAAATCTTCGGGAAGAGAGGTGAAATTAGCTACACTATATTGAAACAATTAATCTTTAATAATGAAAATGACAAGGAAAACATATATACAAAAATATGTAATATTAAAAAATGCTCATTATTTAATGAGGGTCTCATTATAAAATTCAGATAGTGCTCATAATTATATCACCAATAGTGATGTCTAATGAGCGTTTGTTTATGAGAGTTTATAGACATTAAATGCATTGTTGTTTAATACATTAGATATTGTGGAATGACAGTTTCAAATATCGATTAGTCAAATCCCTCCTAACAATAGTCAGATTTATAGTTAAATAGTCTACTTTTTAGTATTTATTTGAAAACCATAGTTATTTATAGATAACAGTTCTAACTGGAAATTAAATGGTTACTTCAGAGTGAAATTAAAGATTGAAATATTATAATGAAAGAGTATGTCCAAAGCTACATGCCTCTATTGTATAATCATTGTTATGCAGCAATTGTGTATTTTGTAAGCAAATTATTGTTTCTAAATAAAGCTAAGCCTCTAACCTTAAAAACCCTATTTAAATTAGTTGAAATCATTTAAGACATATGTACGGTATATCGTTTTGTCATCACTGTTTTGTAAAAAAATAGCTCTTTATTGAATTGTGTTGGTAAATACCGAGAGTTAAGGCAATTACAATTTTTAATAACACGCTGTTATTCCAATAGATAATATTTATCACTGAATTATATGAAAATTAAAGTCGTGGAAGAAGAATAGTTGAGGAGATACCCACATTTTGGCATAACTTTACAACTCAATTATCTATTTGGATATATTCCTAAAACCTACAAAAATAAATTAAACAATTTCTAAAAAAAGTGTTCTGAGTATAAGCTGTCAGTTTGGTGAGTCGTGTTATGAAAAATATTATAAAAAAGATTCTAGACAGAAATGAAATAGATTAGTAAGAAATGGACAAAATTCAGATACAATAAAAGCCTCTTTAATTAATGAAATATCAAAGAACACAAAGTACAAAACAATTAATAAACGATGACGCATTTGTAGAAACCGGGCATAAACAGAAAAGATAAACCAGTTGTTGAGAATTTGTACTTAAAAGCAAACAACGATGGTGAGAATGAAAGATGGCTTGTCAAACGAGTTTTCAGTGAAGGGAACGGTGAAATGTTAAACAATATCCATTTTTCTCCATGCATCAGAGATAAGGATATATAACAAACAAAATAATGATAAACGAGATTAATTCCTTCAAAATCTAGATTTAAAGACGAAGGCTCGGTATATCACATAAGAAACAATATTAATTATACATAACAAGTGAGAAAAGATCACTATAGTTCAAAAGGTCCAAACAGAAAGTATAAATGACGAATTGATAATCAATGCAACAAAAAAAAGACAAAAAAGCATGACTTGGTCAAGGGATGTATGGTAATTAATATGCAAAGACTACCATGCGAATGCACATAGTTGGCTAATACACGAATGGTGTGGTGGAGATGACAGATACGGAGAGGTATACTATTACGCAATATAACACAATAATATTTGTGAGAGCAACACACTTGTTGAACATAAAATCACGGTTTGATTTAATTAATATTTGTGTATGCAAATTGATTAAATATTTTCTGCACATTTATTGACGATTTTTGGAGTTCACAATATCATAATATAATCCCACTTTTTTTTAGAACTAATCACAAACCATCTATAGTTCTATAGTACAGATATAAATAAGTCCCGATAAATTCATCGGAAGCGTTGCTGACAGACAACGTTTGACTTACATCGAGATTTTATACAGATTGCTTAAAAAATATTTAGATAAGTCATTCGAAAATCTATAAATTCAGTTAAATAGAGGCAAACTCATATAAAAAGAAGGTAGCATTTTCATTGTAGGACAATCATCTCAATTTCAAGATAAATCAGTTATCTCAGTCCAAGATAAAATCAGTTATCTCAGTCTAGACTAATCTTAAGTTATGTATGTGCCATGGCATAATACTGCCGCAAGTACTAAACTGCCGCGGACAAAACAGAATCGTCTTTTATGTATTTCAATAGAAATAGCTCAAATTGTCGGTTTGACCATTGACGCAAAGCATGATAACATACCTAATGACGGGAAAACAATTATACTAAATTAAGCGATGTAATGTATGAGCATCGGACTTAATAAAGCTAAAACTAATTATACCAAAATGAAGGAAAGGTCGTTTTTCATTTTTTAAGCAGTGTTTTATATAACGTTTATCAAAAAATTCACCGAATATTTACAAAGGGTAAAACATATGTTTGCGTTCTTCAAATTAAAATATTTCACACTAAACATAACCAGCATTTTAAATGGTAAAATCAATATATTTTCTTCAGTAAGAAATATTGAATATTTTAGAATTGTGCTAACTGAATAAAGTAATAAAACTTTATTCATTATAGTTCATAAATAATGATGGACCAAATAAATAAGCCAGCAAAGCAAGATAAACTCTAGCAATGTTTGTTGCTCCTCTATCGTTCGCCACTATATAAATGTAATTAACTAAATTAGGCAGACTAACGACTGCGGTGGACACTAAAAAATATTTATTTTACTGAATTTTACTCGTTATTTTACCTAATTTAATCAGTAATAATAAAATACCGCTACCATTTCATCTTCATAAAAATTGTCTTTGAAACAAAAAATATATTATCATTAAGAGCAGTTACATTGGAATATCGAATGCTTTGCTATTGATTCGTTAAATAATGCATATAATATTAGTATTATAATAAACTCCATCGACTATAAATTATATTTTATTTATTGGTTAAACATTTTAAATGAACAAATTTGTCATCTCTTCTCAATTTAATAAATTTACCAATATAATATATTCAGTAGAAAATAAATTTATATTATTAAAATATAATACAGTCATACATTTATCCCTTTACTCAATATATTATCCAGTATATATTAACTATGGTTATTTATAAGGGCAAAATCTGGTATACCTAGCTATTGTTATATGAAATTACCGATCTACCTTGTGATTTGCACTAAACCTATCTAGATTATGAATTTATTTAATTCATAAATAAAATTAAGAACCGTATAACATTCACTTTACTCAAAAGTAGCATACAAGATGTATAGTTAAACTTAGAATAATATAGATTTTTTTCATTAACCCTTTCTTTACTGGGCTTATAGCACATTCCATACGGACCACATATAAATCCCATATACGGACCACATATACATCCTATACGGACCACATATACATCCTATACGGACCACATATACATCCTATACGGACCACATATACATCCTATACGGACCA
>JAUZND010056910.1:0-18691 GCA_034780555.1 Coelogynopora nodosa
TAATATTTTATAATAATTATTTAATTACTGTAAAAATCAAATGTAAGTAGAGTGATAATATATAAATTAAAAAATGCAATTTTCTGGTCGAAAAGGCTTGTTGAAAAATTTTATATTTTTTATAGTCGCACGTTTTGATCCCACCTTTTGTTCTCTGCCATAAAATACACAAAATCTATAATTTACAGACTAGTTTGCAGCTAGTTCTCTGAGTCACTTTTAATCCAAACTCGGTTTCGTGATTTTTTTAATATCCTTCTGATAAACTATAATAAAATCTGTATAAAGATCATTTTATAAAGTCAAAAAATAGAATTATTAGAATTTAAATGTTAATGAGTTAATTTTTATTTTACAAAAAATTTAAAACAATTAATTTAGGGAAACATATTTTAAATTAATATAGTAAATCTATCTGTTTGTGGCACTCAAAAAAAATCACTTAATTTATGTTAAATTTTTTTTGGATGACAAGCTTTTTATATAATAAAAATTTAATTTAATTTATATTTTTAGGCATTAGTTGTTATTAGTCCAAAAAGAAAAACATACAGCATAATGAATAAAGGGTTCGATGCTAAAGGGATTAAAGAATATTTAAAGTAATTTTGAAAAATAATACAAATTCATAAATTTGGTATAGCATTCTCTTGAAAACTAAACAAATTGCCGTTCACAAGTGGGACAGTCAAGGATACGACAGCTTGTCAAATGTAGAAGAATGGGACGGTAAAGACGGAGAGGTTTTTTAATTTAACAATCTATTATATTAATTTAAATATTTTAGTACCCTTCGGAATATGACGAACTTTAAAGTAGCTTAAATTTATTAATAAACGTTAAATTTTCCCCATGGTTCTAAGAGCATCAAAGGTTTGAACCATTCTGTAGCTTTCCAGGTTTTCAATAACATTTTCTGATCCCATATTTTCGTAAAATGCCATATCGGGGCAAATGTATTGTTTGTAAATGTTAAACACTTCTTTTCTACTGTCTCTTCTCTGTCTGCGTATTTTAGGTTTAGCTTTGACGTTGAATTTATCAATAATGTCTTTACGTTCAATAGCTTAATTGAAAAATAAATATAATTTTTAAAATGCACGTGTACCACTTAGTCCTTGTTTTAAATCATTGAGACTGGCTTCATTGTTGACTCTACGCCAATAATTAAGGGTGGATTTAACAAGACCCTTTTTCAGATTCCCGGTAGTTTTATCATAAATACATTTAAGATCTTTATCTATATCCATTGTCCCTTTATTAATTTTAAATGGGAGGTTTGCATACAATTCCTTCCAATTTACACGTCTAGCAATTGAAACTAGTTTGATTGCATTATCCAATTCGTCTTCTAATTTAAAAAATAAGATTACTATTTAAAAAATGTGTAGATTAACTAGGTCTAATTTTTGGCATTATGGCAGGTTTGTTGTTTAATAGTCGCTTTAAAACTTGTTGGGACGTTTTATAAAACAAAACCATTTTGGTAGTGACATGCTGCTTTTGAACTTTAATTGCTTCATTAGTTACTTTTTTTCTATCCATTTTTAATAAAATCATTTTGTTTTTACAATGTTGAATTTTTTTCCTGAGATTTTTGATGGATTTTACATTTCCACGCGTTTGTTTGAATTTTCTTTGTTTGTGGTTAATGTTTTTATTTATTACTGCAAGCTTGTTGGTTAGATTTGTGTTTAGATCGTTCATAATTTCGAGTTGTCCCTTTATAAAATAATTTGAGCCATGTGCTACAAATTTGTTTTTATTTGTTGATTTTTTACGAATGAGTGGAGCTTTGTATGAAACGTTTTTTGATGAGCATGAATTTGACAAGGAAAAGTGGGCTGTTAGGCTTAAAAATTAAATATTAATTTAAAAAAAAATAAATCAAAATAAAAAATATGACTATAGAATTATCTTAATATTAATAAATATTTTAATTTTAAGATAGTCATCTTCAGGGAAAAATAAAAATAAGTTTCTTAAAATTATATCCTTATTAGATTTACAAGTAAACTAACTATTTTTTAAAATTAAAATGTTTATGAAACCCCTATTTTATTCCAGAGACCAACAATAAAAAAACATTATTTTAAAAATTATCTCATAAATATTCACATTGAACAGACAATTTTAACAATATTGAATATTTGTTTCGTTTGTGGAATTTATTTATACAGAACAAAATAGAAAAATAAAATTAAAAAAAATATATATATTTTGCCAAATATTTTAGTTTAAAGCTCCAGTTCCACGAGACCGCTGACTTTTCATGTATCATGTTAATCGATTTGTGATTAGTCAACTTGGTCAATTGCAATGACGATTTAATTTTACAGAATGTAAGCAATATAAAAAAAGGGGTACATAAAATAAGGATACCCGTTTAAAAAATTTTATCTTGATGAAAATAATTATTATAATAAATTAAACAACTTATATACAGCAAAAATATTGTTTTTTCTTGATTATTTCCTGATTTTACATAAAAAACTACCATTTTTAATCTACGTTGTTATGGAACTCCTGGATCTTTGAAATGCTGGATAAATATCATTTAATTCAGAATATTTTTCTCCTTCTAACGCATATACATTGTATTAGAATGCCGGGGAAAATGTTAAAATTGTTGGTCTATGTTATTGAATATAATTTATAAAGATATTACTTTGTTTTGATTGAATTTTTGCCACTTGAAGACACCATATTCTTCAAACGATACTTATTCAACTCCAAATCAAATTCTAAAATATTCTTCTTTTCCTCCAAATCATCTATATCTTGTTTCAACTCGTTATACCGACTCTCAGATGGCAACAATACTTGGATTTTCTTTTCAAAATCAGCAACTCTATAAAACGTCATAACAAATTCACTATTAACACTATACATGGCTTTTGTCAACCTATCAACATCCACCCGAATATTCAAAACATCTTGTTTCAAATAATCAACGTAATTTTCATCTTCGACCAACCACCTTTTTAAAATGTCCACAGAAAGTCTCATTCGATCGCAAATCTCTGGAAATACAGCTACTACATGACACCCGCTCAAACCATACTTTAGACACAATTCACGACCACTTTCAAGAAAATCGTCAATCTCGAGCCGTCCAAATATAAACTTTTCCATTAGTTTGTTTATCGACAAAAGGGATTTCACATTAGAATAATCTCTATTGCATTGCTGCGTATATGTTGTAACGACAGTTGATAGCTCGCATTTGGTATTGTCGTTCGTTTTGTGAAAACTACTGGTCAATTTATAGTCAATATCAGTACTGGCAATTATCGACTCTAAACTGGAACACATTCTGTTCATTTGCGTCAAAAGAAGCATAATTTCGGAAGCAATATCTACCATTTTACCTGGAACAACTGCGTCGATCATGTCTATAAAGGTATTGCACATTTCTACTAACTCATACTTGTTTTTCTTCCCTCCAAAGATCGGAAAAGCACTAAAACTTCCCACATTTTTGTCAATACTCAAGCTGAACCCAGTACTAAAATTTGTATCACTACTATTGGATCTAAAGTCGTCCAATTTGTTTTTACTCATGTTTATAATCATTTCCTTCAAAGCTTTTAAATTTTGAACATAATCAACCCCGTTAATCATCAAAATGTCGGTTATAATATTGTTGTATTTTCTAATCACATTCTGTTTTACCTTTACTTCAACACAATAGTCATAACCTTGAACGTTGTAAAAATTGCACTCTTCGATATTTAATTGTAGTGATATATTGTCCAATTTATTCCTCAAAAGGGATCTGAAAACCCTCAAACTATTTGGAACTTTATCCATTCTTAAAAAGAAAAGATTATAATCTATATGTAAATATTTCAACTTTTCGATTCTACACACATACAACAGCTATCGATTAATTGTGCTATTGTCACAATCATTATAATTTTTACACAAGAACGTTGCAATACATGAATCCAATACATTTTGAATGCACTAATGTGAGTAATGCATTTGATACAATTTCAACACACTAGTCCAACGATTATTAAAAGTAATTTTTGAAATTACACCATTGTATGTAACAATGCATGTAACGGTGATCTTTTAAACTTTAGAGTCGCGTAAAATGTGCAATTTTTGACCCAAAAGATTTACTGACATTTATAATAATTTATAATACAATTATTCGTGCTAATTTTACACATTAAAATACATTTAAGAGGTTTGATTTATAAAGTCTTCAAAAAAGTGTCAAATTGCTTTTTTGTAAGGTGGAATAATGTGCAAAATTGAATATCTGTTGTGTCAAATAAATCATGTATAAAAATGTATTCACTGTGGAGAGATTTTGAAGGTTTTTCGAGGACAAATTGCGCGCTCGGGTACATTTTCCTGATCAACAAGCTTCGTTCGTTTAATGTTCTGAATGTTTTTCGTAAGAGGTTTGGACAAGATTCAATTTCAACTTTTTTCAGGTTTAATTGGGATGTTAGGAAAGTAAACGATTGGAGAATGGCGTTGTGGTCTAAACATTATTCAATATGTTATTCATATGAATTATATTGTAGTCCCTATAATCCCGTAACATTTTAAAATCCATTACACGATTAATTATTTTTAATCCATAAAAGAAATTAAATTTAAAATTTTTTTGCTCAGGTATTAATATATTATAGGCCCTAAAATTAGGGGTGTCACAAAATTTCCATTTTTTAAATAATCGCTTGTAAGTAAGGCTTAATATTATCTCTATAAAGAAAAAAATTTATTGGGAAAAAATTATATAAATTATTCACTATCCTGGTTGCAGTGGTCAATCCACTGTAATAATCATTGAAATGATCAACAACATCTTGACCATAGCACGAAAAATATATTTTTTAAATCTTGACCGATATAATTACAAAACCAACGAAGATGAATTTATCATGTGATATATAGTTTGAGGTGTTTTGAAGGGTAGTTAATTTTAGAATTTTTTACCTTTTTTAATATTTAAAATACCTTTAAAAAGAATAGGTTTTTATTATAAGAACTATTTTAAATTTTAAAATTTTGAATTAATTTCCCAACTAATGTTATAGCTTATTATTTATTATCTAAAAACATTTATAAATTTTTTAAATTACGTTGTCACGTAAATGTAATTAATTCAAAAAATAAAATTTTATTTAAATTTGAAAAAAATTGAAAAATTTGTATTGACCACTGGAACTACAATACTTATTTTTGAATGCTCATATTTTGGAATTATATTAGTTTTATAATAACAAGTGTTTTGTTGGCCCATATGACATCCTAACGTATTTTAAAAAAACTGACCATGATTAAACAGTTTCGGGTCAATTTTGAACATTTTTCTTGTTGATGCCGCATCAAATTCCAAAATTTGCTTTAAAACAAACGTACAATTCTAAAAAATAAAAATTTTTTTTTGATTTAAAAAATTAATGACCTTTATTTTGTGGAAAGGAGTAATAACATTTTTTGGATACAATACGACCGATTTTCTTAAATCGACAGATTTTAATCTTAACAATTTCTGAACATGCCCCAATCTCGTATCAATTTCCTCTACTTTACAGCTCATAATTTTGGGCTGGTTACGTATAATTCTTTCCACGTCAGAGATTGAAAAATCTTTAGATATAAAATACAAAGCTCTGATTTTCAAATTTCTGTCATTTTCTTTGAACAATATAGGATTCCTGTTGAAAATACTGGCGACATTTTCTTTGGAATAAATGTTGAATTGTTTCAAAAAGTCAATTTTTTTACCAACTACTTTGTCATAATCACCCTTTATCAACAATTCGCTAATTTCAGGATATCTGTGATCAAGGAGAGAAAGATTCACTCCTAAATCTACCAGTTTTTGCAAATTTGATGAATTTCTGACATATGTGGCAATGTTGTTGGATTTGTATTGAAAAGTTGGTTTAAAATCAATTGGAGAAAGTGTATTTAATGCAGCCAGTAAATTTGAGTTTTTTACGCTTTCTAAACTCTTTGTTTGACAGTAATTGACTTTACAAAATCGCATTATTATTAATTTAATATGCAAAAAATATTACAAGTTTAAAGTTATGGTTATTTTTTTAGTTTCAACAAAACATTATTTATTCATTTACTTTTCAAAAATATGCTTGAACCATTAAAAACGTCACTGGAACGTAAAAGAGAACCTGAATCTGCACCAGATATTACCAAAAAACCCACATTTGATGCACATTTCGGATTTGATGATAGAAAACGAAAAGAACGAGATGCTGGCGTTTCTATCGAAGAAGTAAGAGCGACAGCTGTCCCTTTTACAAACAGAAACTATTGTGCCAATTATTACTTAAAATTACTCGATTGCCATCACAAGAATAAGTTGAAAATCTTTGCTTGTTCTCATTATGCCCACAATTACCAATCTTGTTTGTACCGCGATGCGAAGTTGCGTGTTTATGAATACGAGAGAGAACGAAGATTGAAAGCGAAGCAAGTAAAAAATTTAAAAATGGCGCAAGATGGAAAGATTTGAAAGTTTAATAAAATACAAAAAATTATATAGATATATCTGTTTTTACCTAGCGTCTATCACGAGACCTTGACCTGGACCTTGAATGATGGCTTTTGTGTTTTTTAGAACTAGAGTGTTTTCTAATAGAAGAAGAGCTAGATGAATCCCTTTCTCCTCTTTTCAATTTCTTAACGCGACTTTCTCCTCCTAGACCACCTCCTAATCGTCTCGGTTTCCATCCTTTTACAGTTCTACCTCTTTCGTAGTCGACCAAAACTCTTCTCCCGTATATTTTTTTACCGTCTGATCTTTTATACGCGTCTAATTGATTTTTAAGTCAATATTTTAATAAAAAAATTACTTTTCATGTCTCTTTCTCGATCATATTCGATAAAACAGTATCCTCTACTATCTCCGCTGTCGTCATTAACCATTTTGATCTATTTAAATTGTAAATTAAAAATGTTTTTAAAAAATAAATACTCTTTTTATTTTTCCGTATGCTTCGAATTCGTGTCTAATATCAGACTCTGTTAGGTCGTAAGACTAAAATAACAAACATTTTGAAATTTACATATAAAAAAAATTTACCAATCTGGCGACAAATAAGGTTTTGTAAGGGTCTTTAGTGGCTTTAGAATTTTCAAGAGGTTCCCCTAAAATGTTTTTCAAAAATAATAATTTTATAATGAAAAAAGTTTACATTTTTCAATTTCCTTCTCCAATTCTTTTGCATTTTTTTCCATCTTCTCCTTCCTCTAATGAAAAAAAATTACATAATAATATTACTAACATTTTTTAAAAAATTCACCATTCGTTTCTTTAGCTGTTTGCTGCTTTCAATCCTATGTGGTGGAGGAGTATCTTTTGGATCCTAAAATGAAATAATTATTATGATTATTAATAATTTATTATTATATTCATTACTTCAAACAAAGACAACAAATAGGAAACCCCTGAATAATAAACAGGCCTCTTTTCATGAGGAAGTAAATGCGCTGGTTGTAAATACGGTATTGGGTTATCGGGAGCAAACAATTGCAGTAAATTTGGTGGCAGGGAGGATGTCATGATAAAAAGAAACAAGTATAAATTTATTCAAATTTGTTTTAATTTAAATTTTAAAACAAAACTCAGTTTCAATTGTTAACAAAATCTGATAATATCAATATAAACTTTACATTTAATTACTACGACAATAACAAAATTTTAACAATATGAATAATTTTATCAAGTTAGCTGTTTGTAACAATTGAACCCATGAATTTCGAGATATTTCAAAATCTGAAAAGGAATATTACCCAAAGCGGCCTTAAACTCAATTGATCTATTATGCTGGACGAAATTAACATTCCTCCTGACGGCAGATTCTCCATCACTAATTAAAGCAGCTTCCCCTTTATTGTAAATGTTGTATTTTGAATTTTCCGGTTGTCTCGTGTCCGACACTCCTACAAAAATAATGGAAATAGGTAAATGCGAGTTTTTCACGATTGTGGAATTTACCATTGATACATCGGAAGTATCCCCATTTAAAAAAATTATACTTATCGTGTACTCAATGTTGAAGTATTTTTCTTTTCGATGTGTGAAATTCTTAGTGTTTTTTGCGTGGTTCAATTTAGCACTTACTATGCCTTTTGTGAGTGAAGGGTTTGCATTTCTGGGACAATGCAATGTTATAAAGTCGAGACATTTGTAATAGGCGTTGTAAATCTCATCCACGGCATATAGCATGGGTACTTTGGGAACTAGAGAAAAACAAAATGAAGTATTTCGACATCCTGGTACAGATGCGCCAAAACCATAACATTCGACGTAATCGTCGTAATTGTATTGCATTAGAATTTCGTTGCAGTTTTTTATCGCTTCGAGATAGAGGTTTGGATTTCCATGTTCAAGATGGCTGTTTCTTTTGGAGTGTAAAAGAACGTTTGTTTCGGTAAAGTCGATGCAATTAAAAAGATTTATATCCAGTAGAGGCAAGATATTGAAAAAGTGCGGCAGTCGAGTCACGTTTTTTACAGATACTTTTAATTTTGAATTTTGAACAAGTGCATTTTTCACATCAGTGACGCTAGATTCAAAACTTGCATTCATTTTTACTATAAAAGAAGACCTCGGAATATTGTTGGGAATGCTCGACTCTCTAACGATTGCAGGTATTTTTGGACCTGAAACTTTCGACACTGATTCTGATCGTGGTTGTTTATCTTTATTGTTTTCGATCCAAATTTTCAGCAAATCGGTAATGTTCAATTCTACTTTAACAATCATTGTATTTTTTCGAATAATGTGCAACTCGAACGGAAAATTCATCATATTATCGCACATTTGGTCTGAATTAACAATGCAATTTAACCACGTGTTTCTACTAGTTTGTTTCCATTCATAAGCAGTCTCCATTCCCATTTCTGGGCTCATTTTTCTCATCAGCCTGAGAGTATTTTTACGCAAAGAAATGTCTTTTGAATCAAAGAAAATGTCCAACGTCATTTCAAACCTTTTCAAGTTTAAATTGTCACACATTTCTATTCCGACAGAACCGGTGAACGCATTTTCTGGACCCGTGAGGCTTTTAACAAGTTCATTTCTACAAGACACAACCTCTCCTAGTTTAAACATGTAGTGTCCTATTAGTAAATGTTTCATATCAGTGCCAGTGTAGAATAGAGAAATTTGACAATGTTGTAAATTTTCAAAGTGGTATTTGATACTAGTTTGTTTCCCAAAAGTAAAAATGCTCGGGTTCCATAAAATTTCAGAGGTTGTATGGTTTTGCCACTTTAATCCAACGTTTTTCACATAAAAAACGTAAAATAGTCCAGTTTTGGTAAATTTAGAGAGTGGAGGAATGTTGTAAAAGGAAATTTTCATGTTTAGAGGGAATGACGAGTTTAACATTGTGCAATTTTACTTTAAATGGTTTATTT
This sequence comes from Coelogynopora nodosa, assembly GCA_034780555.1. NCBI lineage: Eukaryota > Metazoa > Platyhelminthes > Proseriata > Coelogynoporidae > Coelogynopora > Coelogynopora nodosa. Next base: position 9,418 of record JAUZND010056910.1, read on the forward strand.
CAGTAAAATGAACGACAGATTTTGTGTATTTAAAGTAAACATTAGATGTATATAAATTTATTTTTTAACATGCGTGTTAATGTTTTTATAGAGTACAATTTTTAATGATTAAAATGTTAAAGGTATTTTATTCCCCAGTTTGTTTCGTGTCTGAAAATTTCGACAATTGATGATTTTTCCAGTTTTTTTAATATTAAAAGCATCAACTGGTCGTCCATTTTATAAAATTCTAAATATAAATGTTTAAACATTTTCAATTTTAAACACATTATATCACTTATTTCGTGAAATGTATACTTTTTATTAACATTTTCAATTTTAAACACATTATATCACTTATTTCGTGAAATTTATACTTTTTATTAAACATTTTCAATTTTAAACACATTAGATCATTTATTTTGTGAAATTAGTACTTTTTATTCAAACATTTTCAATTTTAAACATATTAGATCATTTATTTCGTAACTTTTATTTACCTAATTTTATATTATTTTCGTTGCGTAAAATTTCAAATAACGTGAGAACTGTGCCTTTTGGAATCTCATTCTTTAACTTGATCAAAAATTATTAAATAAATTTTATTTTTTACCCATTTATGAACAATATCTACCCATTCCTCCAACGAATTCCACAAAACAAATATTTTCCCATCTAAAATGTGCAATTTATCTGAATTTATCATATTTTTCTTTATAGATTGCAAAAGTTGACAACTAGCTTCACGTGATATTTTATCATTTCTGAAAAGAGGGAAATTATCGCTGCTTTTTATTGTATCAAAAGTAATGGAATATGTGTTGTTTTTTTTGCAATAATTTAATATAACATTCGTCCAAGTTTGTAATTGTTTCATTTGGGTTTTTTGGCATTTCTGTAATCTAAAAATTTTATAAAACTTCCTAACTTGTATATTTAGGTGCTAAATAATTTAACGTGTAAAAAGGTGGGTAATTTTGAAACTTTTCGTATCTGACATCATCTACCATTTTATGATTTTTAAAATGCAAGATGACTTTATTAACAATTAATCTTAGATACTAAAGATGTGGCAAAATGACAAAATTTGATTTTATTTTAAAAAATATTTTATTAATTTTTAACACTATGATAAGGTAGCCACGCTGATGGGATTTGGTTTTGTCTTGTGTGGTTGTATCGATATTCCTTATTATCTTGGTTATATAGATATTCGTACTGTGGACGCACAAATTCAAAATGAATCATGTGATTTCTTATATCTTTTTCTACGTTCCGTTTGATCAAATCATAGGTTAACATTGATGATTTATCAAGATTAAATTGTTTTTGCGGTTCTAAATTTGAAATTTTAGGCTTCCAAGATTTTTTTCTGTTCAAAATGGCAGATTCACTGTCATAATTGAAATCAATATAAAAATTTTCCTTTTCTAAATTTTCAAAATCTTCTTTTTTGCATTTCAAAGGCTGGACCATGATAAAATGTTTGATGTGTCGTAAATTTTCATTATTTTCTAAAGTATTTGCAATAGGTAAGTGTCGATTCTATTAATTAAAAAATTAAAGCAATACAAACTTTTTAAAATTTATTTTTATAAAATTCACTGTTTCAAGAATAAATTATTATTTTGTTATATATAACAAAATTTATATATAAATTGAAATATTTATCAAAAAAAGTAGAAAATTTGAAAAATAAACGATCAATTTTGTTATATAATTGAAAAAAAAATAAAGAACAATACAAAACCTTTCTATTAAATCCAAACTCTTTAATTATATTCTTCTCCCAATAAGGAGCTCCATAAAAACTCTTAACCAAAGACACTAAATGAAAAGTATAAGCGTTTGACGGTAGTTTAGAATTTTTGTAATCAATAAGAGGTTGCATCCAACCAGTATCTTTATTTCGTAATTTTATCATCCATTTCGGAGTCGGTCCGTGGTGTTTTCTAACTGGAAATGAAAAATTCTGAAATGGAAAAACGATAAAATTTATAAAACAATTTCATAAAATACCAAAATTTTCCACGTGATATTTCTACATCCAAAAAATTGCATTTTCTGAAAATTTTGCCAAAATAAAATTTATAAACTCAACACAACTTTATTTTGCAAATGTCCATAATTATTGTCAATAACTATTATCGTTTAATGAAAATTTTGTCCACTTCCCTAACGAAAACCTGACAACTATAATAAACACACGTTATTTGTTGAAATTGAATCCATCAATTTGAAATGGCTGAATATTTAGCTTCTATATTTGGAACCGAAAAAGACAAGTAAATTTACCCTAAATTTTCAACAACTTTAAGAATGTTAAGATATACTCATTTTTAAACATTTTTTTAGAGTTAATTGTTCCTTTTATTTCAAAATTGGAGCATGTAGACACGGGGAAAGATGTTCACGAATTCACAATAAACCAACTTTTAGCCAAGTATGATTTTTAAAATAAAAAAAATTATTTTAATAATTTAGACAGTAATGATACAAAACATGTACCTAAACCCTCAAAATACCATGCAAGCTGTAGAAGGGTCTTTGAGTAATTTTTTTAAAGCATTTTACCGGACAATTTATTATTTATAATAAATTTTATCAATCAGTTGTAACCACAAATTTAATGGGAAGCGATATGGAAATTCAAAAACATTATGACGAATTTTATGAAGAAGTTTACATGGAATTACTGAAAGTAACAATTTTAATTTTAATAAAAATTTGAATTATAAAAAAATTATTTTATATCATAGTATGGCGAACTGGAAGAATTAAATGTTTGTGATAATTTGGGAGATCATTTAGTAGGAAATGTGTATGTAAAGGTTAAGGAAAAAAACTAATAATTTTTTTAAAACACGTTTAGTATGTCCATGAAGAATCTGCAGAAAAAGCTGTCAACGGTCTCAATAATAGATGGTTTAATGGCAGAGCGCTTGCCTGCGAACTTTCACCTGTAACTGATTTCCGAGAAGCCTGCTGTCGACAATATGACGCAGGGTATGTTTATTATTACTATTTTGATAAAAAAAGAAAAAATACCAATTAAAGCGTAAATTTTTTTTTAATTTTATTCTTAGTGAGTGTACACGTGGAGGTTTTTGTAATTTCATGCATATAAAACCAGTTTCTCCAAACATTCTGCGGCATATACACAAACAGAGTAGAAAAATGAGGTATTAATAATTTTTATTAAAAATTTTTTTAAAAAAATTTAAATAAATAGTTTAAAATTAAAATTATTTTTTTAGAAGGAGATCGAGATCGCGGGAAAGGAGATGATTTTATTTATCTGTATAGTAATTAAATTTTTAGGGTTATTTGAAATGGCTAATTAATAATTAATTAAAAAGTGTAATTAATACTGAATATAACATGCTGGATAATTAATGTAGTTTTTTTTAGAAGAGGTTATAATTATTATTCATCGCTGCTATTTTTTACTCTAAATTTTAATTAAAAATGAATTAAAACGTTCATTTAATGAATTATTAATTACCCCTGTGGAAAAATAATTTTAAAAATATCTTTAATTTTACAAAAAAATGTTTAAAATTACAACTAATTTTACAATTTGATCGTTTTTATAAATTATCATTTAAATATAATAATTTTTTTTACTGTCTAAATTTAATTTTATAGTTTATAAATATATTTTAAAAATATTGCCATAATTACATACTTAATTATGAAAATTTTATAAAATTATTATAAATTGTTAACAATTTTACTGCTCACTAGAAAAATAAGTTTAAATTAAAATAAAATTGTATGTATATTTTCAAAAATTATCATTTTACGTGATGTTACTAGAATTAAATTTAAATATAAATTCGAAATTAATTTAATTATTAAATCATATTTTAGAAATGTTAGAAAATTAAATTTACTGACTAATAATTATTAATTGAATTATTTATACACATGTATCTGTAATCTACATAATATATATATTTTTTACTCACTAATTTGTTTTTTAAATTTATTTATTTTCTATTTTTTTAAAAGTATTTTAAAATCACATGCTAGAAAAAATTTTGTTTTTATATATTAAAATTATAATTTTAAATAAAATTTTAATGTTTATTTTTTACCTGCTATTTATTCAATTAATAGAATGTTATTTTGTAAATAAATATATATATTCTTACATGCTGATAGTTATTATAATGATAATTATCATTATTAGGAAAATTATAAATTAATTATACCAACTAAAATTTTATATTTTAGCATTATATTTTTAATAAAAGACAACTAAATATTACCAACTGTAAGTGAAAATTAAATTTACATAAATTTTTTAAATTTATCAATTTTTACCATCTTAATTATCATTATTATTGTTTAAATTTTAAAATTAAAATGATAAATTACATCCGACTAATTTATTAATTTAATAATTAACAATATATATTTTTAAAATTATATTTTTTTGTTTTACCGGCTTATTAAAACATTTTATTTTTATTTTTTTAAATATATATTTTCAAATACCGACTAAAATGTATTTTTTCCATTTTTTTTAATTATTTTAAAATTTAGAACAAAATTTACGCGAGACTAAATGTTTTTATTTATTTTAATTTTATATGTATTATTTTATATTTTAATTACGTTCTAATTATTTTTGTGAAATGTTATTAAATTGTAAAATTTCTAATGATAAAATTCTTACTGACTAAAATTTATTTTTAAAAATAATTTTATAAATAATTTTTTTACATCTGCAATATTTTAGATCCAAAATGTCGACACAATCAAGACAATTGAGTTCATCAAAAAACGCATTAAAACATACTAGAATATCAAATAGTAATTTTTAAAAAATATATAAAAAATTTAAACATTTTTCGACACTGGATAGTGTGTTTCCGTAAAAATGTCTTTCAGATTTTGCTAAAAACATTTTTTTATAATTATTTTATATGTTTATTTTTAAAATATTTACGATAACATTTGTCATCGTACAAAATCGTATCTTGTGTAATTAATTCGCCACTTTCGTTAAACGCACCTTTATCAAGGCATTTTAAACAACCATCTGTACCTGTAGTTTGACAATAATCAAAACTAAACATTGACAGAGTTTCATCATTTGGATATTCTTCTGGTATTGATTCATCAGAGTGAACTAGAATTATTATTTTTTTTTAATTTAAAATAGCATTATAATTTATAATAATACTACTGACCTCCTCCTACAAGGAAGAAAGATAGGCATAATATCATCAACATTTTAAGCATTTTGAAAATTTAAAAACTTTGTGTATTTAATGAACTTGTTGGAAATGTTTGTATAGATTCAATTTAATGTTTAATTAGCAATAAAGTAGTACAACTTAAAAGTTCAAACTCGAGTTTTAAAAAATAACTGTTAAATTTGAAATTTTCTGATTTTTTATCATAATTTTTTTAAATATTTTTTATTAGAAGTTTAATGATTTTTTGACATTTTGTCTCTATGTATAAGAAAATTTGTGAATTTAGTTAATTTTTAACTTTTTTAAAATGATTTTAATGATTTTTCGACATTTTTCAACAATTTTCAGAAATTTATTCAACTTTTCATATTTTTTAAAACTAATTTAATGATTTTTCGACATTTTTCCATAATTTTTAGAAATTTATTGAATTGTTCTTCTTTTTTAAAACTTATTTAAATATTTTTCGACATTTTCCAATAATTTTAAAAAATTTGTTGAATTGATTAAATTTTTCACATTTTTAAAACTATTTTAATGTTTTTTCGACATTTTTCCACAATTTTTATACATTTATTAAATTTTTCATATTTTTATCAACTAATTTGATGAGTTTTGGAAATTTGTAAGAAAAATATGCTTTTTTTATTTTTTATTTGAACAAATATTGTAAATAAAATGTTTTTTACTTTTTATTTGAACAAATATTGCAAATAAAATGTTTTAAACTTTAAAATCTGAATATTGTAGAATCTAGAATTTGAATAATTTGTAATTTTAATTCTAAATGAATTTATCGTGGATCGATTGGGTGATTATTACAGCTGTTGTTTTAATAACATTTGTATTATCCACCTACAAAAGAATAACGGAAAATAAAAAAAAAGGAAACATTAATGAAGGAATTTTTAAACTTCAAAATCAGGGGTGATCTAACATGTTTCCCATTTCTCTATCCATCATGATGAGTTATTTTTCTGTAACTAGAAATATTTTTTAAATGAATTTTATATGAAAATTATAATTAATAGGCAATTTCTCTGATTGGCGGGGTTGCAGAATTTGTATCGTTCGGATTACCTCTAACAATGCGGTTTATAGGTTTACAAAATTAAAATAAAAAATAAAAAATAAAAAACTTAATTTCAATTTAAAGGAAACAGCATTGGAATAATATTATCTACAATAATAGTGGTTCCCGTTTTATACAAATTAGATATTACCAGTATATATTCGGTGAAATTTAAATTTGAACAAATTTTTAAATTAATATTCAGTACATTGAATTGCGATTTGGATCATCACTAGTAAAAAAAACTTGCACTGTTATTTATCTCATCGGATCAGTAATTAACAATAATATAAACAATAGTTTATTTAAATATTATTATTATTATTTAGATTTTTTATTTGACATTTTTGACCTTTTCTCTCAACGTAGTTTTTGAAAAATGTATTTTTTAGAATTTAATTGTTTTTAAATTTTAAAAAATTTTATTTTATTTTTTTAGTTATTGGATCTTCTCATATCATTTCAATATTCATCATATACATCATTTGCGTGCTTTTGACATTTTCTGTAAATATAATATAATTAATAATAATATACATTTTTTGAGAATTTTAAAAACCTATTTAAAAAAACATTAAAATTTTAAAATATTATAATTCAACTATAGGGTGGATTCCGCGGTCTAATTTGGTCAGACTTTATACAAACCATAATGATATATCTAGGATTAATTTTGATCATTATTTTTGTGAGTTTTATATAATTATAAAAAAAAACATTTTTAAAATATTTTTACTTTTTTATTTAGGGGTTGAAAAGTGTTGGTTCAATGTCTGAAATTTATAAAATTTGCGTCGATGATGGAAAAATGGTTCCCTTTAAGTAAAATTATTTTTTAAATAAATTTTTGTTAAATAGTATTTATAATTATTAGCTTCTCACCTGATCCTCGTGAAAGAGTGACCTTTTACAGCATAATATTCGGATCTAGTATGACTGCTTTTGCGATATTTGGAACGGGTCAGATAACATTTTTGAGGTTGAAAAGTTTTAAATCACAGAAATTGGCCACAATGTATTTTAATTTAATATTTAAAAAAGCTTATCAATTATAATATAATAATTGTTTAGTTCATTGTTGCTCAATATACCTTTTATGCTTTTGTATTACTTTCTAATCACAATAATTTCAATGATTGTTTATGTGTATACAACAAAAATTAGCGTCATTACTGGTGTTGATGTGTCCAGAAATGATGATGTGATTACTTTTTAAATTATATAATTATTAATAAATTGTTTTAAAAAATACTCTAATATTAAAAATATTTATTATTAGTAATATTTTAGTAATAAAAAATAGATTTTAGCACACTTTATCATCAAAAATATAAAAGTTCCCGGATTTCTCGGATTTTTTGTATCAATGCTTTTTATGTTGGTGACAAGGTATACATTTAAATCTTTAAACTTTTTAAAAACTAATATTTTAAAATATTAATTAGTACAATAACGTCCATTCTTCATTCAATGGCTACAGTGACGTATAAAGACTTTTTAGAATCGAAATCACTGTATATACAAGAAAATGCAAAAATGGTAACCAATATTACTGGTAATTTTAAATTTAACATTTGTAATTAGTTAATTTTCCATTTTAGTTTCGTTATACTCGACTGTGGCATTTCTATTATCATTTTTAGTATCTGGTATAGATTATAATATTTTACAAATATCAATAATGGTGACTGGTGCTACAATGGGACCAACTGTAGGAATTTTCATACTTGGGCTTTTTTCACCGTATACAAAAAATAGTGTGAGGAAAAAATATATAAATTTATATTTAAATTTTAAATTAAAATTAGAGGTATGAATATATTAATAATAATTAAACTAGAGTGCTATCGTTGGAGGAGTTGTTTCATTCATATTTTCTACGCTTCTGGTGATTGCTCAAATTTTCAAAAATACTTTAAAAGAAAAAAATATATCGTAATTATAATTATTAATTGCGAATTAGTTGATTTAATTTTTTAATTTATTAATATAAATTAGGTTTGTATTGATGTACATTTCACAAATCTCTTTTGTATATCAGTGTTTATTCGGAACCATTGTGTGTGTCATAATAGGGTTGGTTTTAACAATTTTCAAAAGGAGAGATTTTGGTAAAATTTTGTTATTTTTTAAATTTATTTATGAACATTTTGTATATATTTTATTTTATTTTAATTTTTTTATTTATTAGAATCTGTTGTTTCAACTAGCCAATGTTATTCTCCTATAGTCAACAAAGTATTAAATATAAGGAGTCGTATATCAATCAACACAAGTCCAAATAATGTCAATAGCATTATATAAACTTTAAAGGTATAAAAATAATGATTTTTTTAAATTATATTCACAATTATCTTCAGGTTATTTGAGTTGTTTAACTAATGTTCCTATTACACATCTTGGTTCTTTTGAAACTATAGCTAGAAACGTTTATGAATTATAATCCATTCGTACATTCAATCAGTCCGTGTGAAAATTTCAGGGATGGAAAAAACCTAGTTTTTTTGAGATTTCATTTAGGTTTTTATTTATTAGAATCGGCTGTTTTCAACTAGCTAATGTTATTATTTTATAGTCAATACAATATTAAATATAAGGAGTCGTATCAATATACCAACACAAGTGCAAGTAGATTTATATAAACTTAACAGGTATTAAAAATTATTTTTTTAAATTTTATTCGCAACTATCTTCAGGCCATTTGAGTTGTTTAACTAATGTTCCTCTTGCAGGAGCACATCTTGTGAGAATGTCAATTTGACAGTCGGGGATTGTTGATCTCCAACCAATCATGCCACTTGTGGTCATTGGTACTTTGCTTGGTTCTTCTGAAACTATAGCTAGTTCACTGCGAGGTTTAAACCTGTCGATTTTTAATTCATTGTCTCTTTTTCTAAAATCCATCTCTTCCTTGGTCTAAAACATTTTATTTCGTGAAATTTATACTTTTTATTAAAATATTTTCAATTTTAAACACATTTGATCATTTATTTCGTGAAATTTATACTTTTTA
>JAUZND010056921.1:0-18689 GCA_034780555.1 Coelogynopora nodosa
ATTAAAGATAAAATTCTAAAATATGCTGTTTTAATAAAGCACTGTGAAAATAGCTAGATATTTTTTAGAATTCTACTGGTCAATATTAAAAAGATTGATTTTTTTCGTGATGGTCAATATTTTCATGATCCTATATATGAGATGTTACTTCGTTTTTTATAATTTTTTTTAGGGTTAATTGTTATAACAGGGTCGTACGGTCTATATGGTAACATAATATAGGGTGTACCAAGTATAGTATCTATGTAAACAAATATTGAAGTTCTTATTTTTTGTGGTCATTTTTTATACCCTTACCCGTTGTCAAATTTAAAAAAAAATTTTCTGTGCTGATTTACTAATCACTGATCACACGAATAATCGTGTATGGAGTTTAAATTCTTAAAAAATACAATATCGACTCGACCTAGTTTACACCCCCTAATTGTGAATTTCTGGTTTTATTCTAAATTGTTAATTTTTTCTTATTTACATTTTTTAGTTTGGTGTTGCCGTTGTCATATCTAACCAAGTTGTAGCACAAGTTGATGGGGCTTCCATGTTTGTATCTGATCCAAAAAAACCAGTCGGTGGTCACATTATGGCACACAGTTCTACTACAAGGTTATATTATAATTATTAATTTTATTAAAATTTTTAACACAATCATGTCATGAATTTTTTAATTTAATACTAATTCAGATTATATCTTCGGAAAGGCCGTGCGGAAGCTAGAATTGTCAAAATTTACGATTCTCCTTGTTTGCCCGAGTCAGAAGCTACATTCGCAATTACGCGTGGCGGGATAAACGACCTTAATGATTAATGCCTGTATATTTTTGATTTTAATTGTTCATAATTTTAAATAAATTTCCAAACAATTTAATTAATTTTTACATTTCAAACACCAATTTCTTGGTATCGATACTATTGTCATTGTTTTGATTGTTGTGAATTTCAAACGCTTTTTTGTAATCTTTTAATGGGATAGTCTGATGTGAGGGAGTAGATAAAATTTTTTTCCCCAATAAATGAAAAATTTCCGTTATAATCGAATTAAACTCTTTATTCGATGCACAATTGCGCCAGTTTGTAAGCCAAAACCCACGCAAAGACAAGTTTTTGAATATAAAGGGTGCTGCTCCAATTTGAAAAGATTGTTTGCTCATTGCTCCATATGTAACGAATGTGGATCCGTTTTCTAAAAATTTCAAAAGCGGGAGAGTGGCTACTGACGAACCGACGCAATTGAGTGCCAAACGAGGTTTTGAGATAATTTTTGACGATATGAATTGTTGAAATTTATCCATTTCATCGTAAAAAAAGACATAACTTGCCCCCAGTGAAAGCAGTTTATTTTTAATATCAAGATCGGTTATTTTATCAAATTTATTATTTAAATGTTTTTTTCGCCGTCGAATAAAATTAACTGTTGTAATGTCACGATTTTTGCACAGCTCTATAACTGATATTCCACAGAGACTATTTGCCGCATTTTGAACAATTACATCTTTTTCTTTTAAATGGACAAAATTTCCAACAAGATTGAAAGCAGTTAAAGGCGCATTTATAGAAAATAAGGCTTGAAAATTGCTGATTGTATCTGGGACTAGAACCAAATTATTAGTCGACACTGTTGCATTACTTTGCCATGTACCAACATTACAATCAATTCCGCGATTGTAGACAATTCTGTCGCCCTTTTTAAAATACATTTGGTCAGACTGGTCAACATTTTGGACACTATCAATTGTCCCGAAAGCCTGAATTCCCGCAACATCTGGAAACGACTTTGCCTTCATTGGATAAGAACCTTGAATCAAATTTACGTCAGCAGGGTTAATGGAAGACAGAGAGAAATTAATTCTAGCTGTAGGTTTTGATTTGTAGTCATTTTGTGACATTAAAATGTTTTTATTTATTTTTTTCAACAAAATGTCATCATTTGATAATGTTAAAACGTCCAAATTTCCATGCGAGTGATACAAAAGAGCTTTAGAAAGTAGTCTTTTTGAAATATTCAAGTAAAATTTTGTAATGTCTTGATAAAGTTTGTTTTGAAGAAAATTTTGCATGTTTTAAAAAAATATATTTCAAGATGAAATTTAAGAATAAATTTAAAATTTATACTTAGTATAGCTATAGTTAGATATATTTCACATTTGTGAAATAAAGTTGTCTATTTTTTAAGTCACGTTTTTTATAAAAAAATATATTTTATAATTTAAACAGATTTTCGTCTGTTTTTTGAAAATGAATTTGAATGTTGATTTTTGAAAATTGTATTGAATAGTTTTTATTTTAATGGGAGAAGCTGAAAATAAAATTTTTGTTTATGGAATTAATTGGAATAGTTTGATTGCTGGAGGATGTTCGGGGCTTGCTGTCGATATGACTTTGTACCCAGTTGATACTATGAAAACGAGATTGCAGAGTTACAGGGGATTTTTCAAAAGTGGTGGATTTAGAAAATTGTATTCGGGTAAATTTTTAAAGAAATTTATGGAATTTTAAAAATTAAAAATTAATATTAATAATTAAAATTTATTTGTAAAATAGGGTTGACCCCTGTTATTGTTCAGTCTGTTCCAACAGGTAATTTTATTTTTTATTTTTTAGTATCTATTATTTTTAAGTGTATTATTTCATTTAAATTTAATTTAGCCGGCATATTTTTCATGACATACGATTCTCTGAAAAAAATGTTCAATGTTGGTGACGAATTTAATTTAAAATCGCTCATGATGGCGTCTGTAGGCGCAGAAGTGGTATTTTTAAAATTAAAATATTTTAAACAAATTGCGAATTAGTTAACTGCAGTTATTGTACATGCAGTTGGATGAAATGTACCCTAAAAATTATTTAAAAAAGCCACAAGAGTTTTTTTAAATTGACTACAATTTTTTTTAATTTTTACTATAGGCCAGCGGAACGTTTAGAGTTCCTTTCGAATTGGTCAAACAAAACCTCCAAGCCAACTCCAGCATGACCATATCTAGAATAATGTCTTCCGTTTACAGAAAAAAGGGTGTCTTGGGATTTTATAACGGTCTAGCTGCAACCCTTTGCCGTGATATTCCTTTTGTTCTTGTTGAAATGTCATTGTGGGAATATTTAAAAACCAGAGTATCAATTTATCAAAATAAAAAATGCGACCCTTTACAATCAGGAGCTTGTGGTGGTTTGGCGGGAGCTGTTTCTGGATTTTTGACGACTCCGCTAGATGTTGCTAAAACCCAAATTATGCTCAATTATGTATACAATTAATATCATTTTTTAAGCCATTTAAATGCATTTTAGTCACAAAAAGCGAATAATGTAATGGCCATCTACAATGTGATGCAGCATATTTACAGAAAAAAGGGCATTAAAAAGTAAATGATGCAATTTTAATTTTAAATTTAATAATATATTAAAGACTCTACTCTGGAGCATCAACTCGTATCTTTACCATATCTGTTGGAGGAGCCCTGTTTTTCGGAATGTACGATTTTTGTTTAACATTGTTGTAATTACAACTTGTAAATAATTTGATTATATATTAAATTTTAGTTATTTAAAGTTGTTAAAAATGTCAAACACGTGTTAACAATTTTTACAGAGTATTATTCTTGCAATAAGAATAAATAATAAATAAATTTTAAAATTATATGTATGAAAAATTGTATTAACAATAAATTAGGCAATATTTGACACTAAAATTTATTTTAATAACATGCTTTAGTCTAAGTTTAGTTATTAATATTTTTTGCAATAATATAAATGATTAATTAACATCAAGCGCGATACATGATAATATAAAGGAGTAATTAAATGTCTTGCTTCATTTAACCATAAATAATGACAATTATTATTATTGGATTAATGTTTTTTTTCAAAGATTTGTAAATTTTAAAAATAGTAGTACGTTCTACTTATAAATTATACTTACAAGTGTGTACTATACACTGCAGTTACAAGTTTAAAATTTTCCAATATTAATCATATTATAAAATTTATAAATAATGATTGTATATTAAATTACCTGGATATTATTTTTTATTTTTAACACAAGCTTTCGAATTTTTTCGTTTGAGACATGTATGATTTTTTATATTGCACAGTTTGTAATCCTTTCACTAGTTCAATACAGATTTTGGATTCCAAGCCCAATTCCTCAGGCTTCAAGTTTAGTGTAGGTGTATTATAATTATTACACTTGTAATCTTGTTATATAAATTACAAATTATATTAAAATAATTCATACAATTTATGTATAATGTAGTGTCATACGAAACCTCTTTTATTTCGAAAATTAAAGTAGTTTGATCTGATTTGTATAATATTGTATCTTGTCTTGACGCAGCAAATTTTAAGCCACTGTTTTCATTTTACAATTTTAAAGGTGAGAGTATTTTCATTATTTTTATATTTATGATTACATTTTTTAACGTTAAAAATTAACTTAAAATTTTGAAAACTGAATTTGCTGGGGCTAGACAAAGAGTTTAGCACCATTTGAAATCAGTTTTCAAGGTTGGATCGGTTAATAAGACTTGTAAACATAATTAAAAATACATAATATTATTAATAAAATTTTTTTTAAAAAAAATTCTAGTTATTTTTTATTTAGTACATTATTTGTTTACAATATGGTTAATGTTGAAGATGAGCTTGACAGGAGTTACACGAAATGTAAGAATTTATGTAGCTTTATAAATTAACCCTGAGAAAATTTAATTAGTTTTGCACAAAGACGCTGCGGAAATTTGGGAAATGCTGCGTCAAGAATCGAGGAAAAAAATTAAGTCATGCACTAAGGATATGGACGAAAAAGTGTTGGTAATAAATATTAATTATTTTTTATTACAAAAATTTATTTTTCAACAATGCATTATATGAAATGTTTTAGAAGGCCTACAAAATTTTCATTAGGCGCAATATTTTGAAAAATCGATCTTCAAAAGTCGACATTTTCAAAAATGACGTAAATGTTTAAATAAAATTATTAATTAGTCATTAGATTGAAAAATTTTCATCTCTTAGTTCTAGTGATTTTGAGTTGATTCTACAGAGGAAGAGAATATTGCGAACAATGTACAAAAGCTGTGATATAAATGAAGCAAAAACTGGAAATATCGTTAAAAATATCAACAGAGGGTTCCCAAGGAGTAATTTTCTTGAAAATGAACTATTGGAGCAGATTGTAGATAATGATAGGGTAAGAAATTTATATTTTATAAAAAATTGTTTTTAATTTAATTAAAATTGATTTTTTAAAATGATAATTTATAATGGTAGACTTACGCCAAGGGCTTGATGAAAAAGTGTAGCAGTAGAGATTTGTTGAGTGACAAAAAAAGCGTTAAGCAGTTGAAGAAGCTGGCAAATGTCATCAACAAACACTCGAGTGTATCAGACAAATATATATTTGTATCGGAAAAAAGTATTATGCAACTTTGTCAGAAACTGAGTACTCCAAATATAAATATTGAATCAAGTATACATAATTTTAATTATTATAATTAATTTTCTTTATAAGACAAATATTTCGCCGGACCACTTCTAAATTCATCTGTTTTTGGAAATTATATTTTATTTACATATAATTTACATTTTATTAAATAAAAAAACCTTTAAAATTTGCCCCACGCCTGTCACGGCAAAGTTTTATAAAAAATATGTATTCATTTTATAAGAAGAATTTTACTATTCTTCTTTTTCGGTCAAATCTCTAACCAGTCGCATACATATTTATGTGATAGGTGGAATAGTTGCATCTAACCTCCCTCAATAACATATTTTATGTTGGTTATAAAATATTATTTAATTAGCGACATAATTGCAAACTAGTAACTATGTTTTTTTTAAAGGTTGTAACGATCTAGTGCAAATGTACTTGTGAACTATTTGCCTTTCCTGATTATATAAAAGTCTGAATTTTTTTTTTATGTCGTATTTTATTTTATTTTCGCGTAATATAAGCGATCAAATTAACTGGTCAAGTTTTTATGAAAAAAAACTAAAAATTCTTTAAATTGTCTAAAATTGATTTTACATAGGTAAAAAATATCTGAAAAAGGAGGTAATAATTAATTTTTAATACAAGTAATATTTAATTAATATTTTTTTTAATTTCAACGGCGTTTATGATTTTGAACACTAAGCTATATAACTTAGCTTCATGTTTTTTTGGCACACCCCTAATAAGTAGACTTGTAAATTTTTTTTTGTAAAACAATAGATATTTAAAAACTTGTATCAATGCATTCTAAAATATTGAGAAAATTTAAGTTTGCTTAAAATATATATTTTGACCTCTTTGATTTTTTATAATTTTTTAGTTAAAATTTTAATTCGTGATTACGTTTACATTGTTCAATATTCTCACAAAATTTTTAACTAAAACGAGCATAGTCCAGAGGAATCATTTGTCGAATTTAAAAACAATTTTTAAATTGTGCTTTTTTTAATTTTAGTTTTTTTCACTATAAACAAATTGTTTACTATAAAAATTTAAATTTAGAAGATACAGAATTGACCGAAACAGTACAGAACAATCAACAAGAGACGAAATGGAAACCTCTATCTCACACTGCACTCGCAGATTATAAAAAAGTCATTATTTTAGACAAAACATACCTGGACAAAATTAAAAAGAACGTATACTGGTCCAATCCATACAAATAATTTTTTTCAATTTAAAAATTAAATTAAAAAAATAAAAACTATCAACTAATTTAACAGTATATATTGGTATAACTATTATAACTATATATATAATATAATCAATGCGATTCGCCTTCTTTTCCAGCAACACGCTTAAAATTGTTCATATTGATAACTTCCAGAGGCTTTCCAAATATTATTATTCTATCAACCCTAGTGAGCTCGTCAAAATCTCCAGATTTATTTTGGTCCACGAAAACAGTAAGGCTTTTAACGTTGCTAAATTTTGCCGGTTTAAGAAAAATTAAGCGGCCTCCATTCTTATCATTAGGTTGTGTGTTTATTAAAATTATTTTTAAAAATTAATGTTTCATTACTCAACGGAAAAAACAGGCTTGGTTCTCGGAACATCGTCAAAATCATAAGATCGAATACTATTCTTGAACATTTTAAAGTTTTGAGGGCCCACATCTAAATTTTAAATAAAAATAAGTAAAATTATAAAATTCTATAATACAGACTCTGTACCTTCAGGAGAAACGATATACATTGCAAATAGCTTAACCGGTTGCGAAAAAGATATGGTAAAAAGTAGCTAACAAACTTTTAAAAATCATAAAATTAAATGTTAAACCTCAGAGTCACAATCAGTCATTAAATAAGTATCATTGTCTTCAAAAATATTATTGAACGAATGATTGCTTTGGTCGTTCAAACATGCACAATTTTGAAAATCAATCAACTCTGCCAAATCTACAGATTGTGTGATGTCAAAACGTTTGGCAACATCAGTCCCAAGAGTTTTTTGAGTGGTCATTTTTTTCGAGAAAGTGACAATCTTGTTTGTTAAAGTGTGAGGATCTGCACCATCAAGATTACCGACTGTTTTGCTGCCAATGAAAAAGTGAAAGGACGGCAAAACTGAGATTGCTAATCTGGCCATAGTGATCTAGAATTTAAAAAAATATTAATGTTTTTTAATTTATAAAAATACTTACTTTACAAGTCTCTGCTTTAATATTGTAATATTCGATATTTGGGTATTTTATCGACAACTCTTCATAAATGGGCTGTATTGTGCCACATGGTTTACAGCTATCTGATCCAAATTTCACAATTCGAAACTTTCCGTCGTCTTTGATGCTTGAAGAAAACCCTGAATCGTTTTCAAGTTTAATTATTCCCATTTTAAATTTCGGTTATTTATTTATTTATAAATAAAATTCAATAAATTTCAATAAAATATAATGTGTAGTCTCGGTGATGGAATTTAAGAAGATTAAATTTATTGTTATAATTTAAATACAAGCACGTTTTCAGACTGAATCACTGATTTTAAATTTCCATTTATTAGGATGTTCCTAGGTTAAATTGTTGAAACTGTTTGATAAAATTTATTGATTCGATAACTAAACAAAGAAGTTGAATACATTGAATATTGGACGGCCATAATTCGGTCTATTGATTAACTTTATTTGGACTCCAAATTTTGAACAGTTATAATATATTAGAATCTAATAATTATTATAATTAGACTTTGAATTTCAAATAAAATTTATAAATTATATAATTCTAAAAAATGTCGCGTTGCTATATCGTTTTTTCTCCACATTTTTAATTTGAATTGACATTTATTTTTAAAACAAATTCACGTGATTGAAAAAAAAAATGTTTTTTCAATATATTTTTGACAATTTCAAATTTATTTGTACATTTTTGTAATGTATTGTTCCTATTGCCACTCTCATATGATAATAGACACTCAAATGGAAAAAACGGCCTTTCAGTGTAGAAATTGCAATTTTTCTTATTCCAATTTCGATAAAGTGTCCAATACCTTTTACCCCAAATTAAAACAAGTTGATGATATTCTTGGAGGTTCGGCTGCCTGGGATAATGTAGATGCTACTGATGGTTTTAAAATAACAAAATTTAAAAAAAAAATTACATGTTTATAAATAGAAACTTGTCCAAAATGCGAACACAAACGCGCTTATTTTATGCAAGTTCAGACGAGATCGGCCGACGAACCAATGACTAATTTTTACAAATGCTGCAATGCTAGCTGCAATTATAGATGGAAAGAATAAACAAAATTTAATTCTGCACAACCTGTTATATATATTTGACGGTTTTTATTAATTAATAAAAAACTTTCGTACATTATCATTATTACACAATTTAATTTAAATAAAAACCAACTTCACATATCGCCTCCAACAGTCGGCTTTTTAAAACTTGCTGGGATGAATATTCCGGGAATTTTAAAAAATGGATACATGTGCTAACTGACGGTAGTTTTCGGTCATCGCTATTAATAATTTTTACAACTGTTATTCGAGGTTTGAAATTTTTTATTCCTCCAGCAGGAAGAGAAGATGAACCGGTGGCGAATCTGAGAAACTTTTTCCTTTCAGCTGTATTCAATTCCATGAGAACGTTTATGAAATAGGTAAACATATCGCTATCACGTGAATATCCGTTTTTGGGTTCTATGTAATCGACAAGTTCTTGACGCGTCCATGTTGGTTCTAGTTGACCGCATATTAGAGATTTTAGTTCATTTACAGAAAATATCGTCAGTTTGTCCATGTGTACTACCTTTTGGAACCCGTCTAAAAAGAATGAATAAAAAATAAATTTTAATAAAAAACCCTTCAGTGCATTCATCTGTTTTTCAATCCCTCTATTGAAATAAAAATCGTAGAATAAAGTGAGAAAGTGTTCCAAGTTTTCGAAAGTAACGTCCTATAAAATTTATTATAAATTTAATTTTAAATGTTATAATGTATACCAAATTTCCTCCATCCGGCACCAATTTATACGTCTTGTGTTCATTTCCATCAATCGCCACTTCAAACGTCAAACACAAATCTGATAAAAAATCATTCATCTTTTCAAGCTCTTCACAATTACCAACACTTTTAAACTCTTGATAAAATAAAAGTCTATCTGCCAAATCCTTGATGAATTCAATCCTCCTTCTATCCACACTCAACAAATCATCAAAACTCCAACACTTGCTAAACCAAGTTCTTGTAACCTTGCGCAAAATGGGAATCTGGATAATCAAAGAATCTTCCACATGAATCTTGGACACGTGATTGCAAAAACAAGAAAAAATAAGCCTACTAAGAGGCAAGGGAAGAAGTCTTGAATCCAAAATTGTCTTCCCCATTAAAGTTCCAAGATATGAAAAATTTTCTTGCGCTATCTCACACGACTCTCCAGTTTGGTCCAACGCTAGTGGAAATATCCCGTTTTGAGAATAAACATATTCACCATCAACGCCATCTTCTTCGCTACATTTCCACATTGATAAAGACGCTTTTTGAAATTGAAGTGCTAGTATATTGTAAAATTCCAGTGAAGGACCTGTGCCTGTTCCATCTTCATTTTCAAACAAAATTTCCAAAAGGGACTTTAAGTTTGCATGATATCTCATAATCTTTCTACCCCATTCAAAAATTGAATCTTCATGACGAGGTATCGTAATTCTGTCAATTTTTATCCTACCAAGTCTAATCTCGTCTCTTACTTCATCGTTTCGCAGCCCATTTGATTGCATGGCTCTTCTTGTTCGAGCATTCAACGCGTCCCTCTGATTTTGAACCCAAAAGAGAGAACGAGAAGGGTCAAATCCATAAGAATACAAATATATTCTCCTTAAATCAACTCCAAACAACCACCCGTAATCATACACCAACATATCGCACCAATTGGGTAAACTACTGGTAGTCAATGTAAGAGGGTCATGCAACTGTTTAACCACCTTTTGAGTAATTTTACGGCTCACAAAAGTATCACATTCTCCCACGACCACATACTTTTTGAAAGCGTCAATCAATTGTAATATAGGCATCACTTTTCCTAACCCTTCGCTCTCTTTCAAATCGCGCGGTATACACTTTTCTCCACAAACGTAATTTTCGTAAGCTTTAATGACATTTTTAGTACACAGGGAACGGCGTAATACTCGAGGAGATCCATTGTACATGTTCCACTCTTTTTGAAATTCCACCGAAGCATTATTCTTCAAAAAGGCAATCACTTCCGATTTAGTTGGACCTTCACATGTAACATTAAGATTACTCAGTGCATGTTTTACTTTGTCAATCTGCCATTTATCATCATTAACGTCGCTTTCCACGTCCATCTTGTATCCGCTATGAGTCGACAATGAATCTTTATCACAGTCCATTGGTTTGGATTTATACTCTAGTTTAAATTCCAAATTCCAGATTCTTCTGAGCAATTCCACACTACCGTTTTTATGTTTTTTCTGATTTTTCCTCAGCCCGTCGATAGTCTTCAAAATTTGACAAAAAATGGGTCTGTCAGTCTTCTCTAACAATACTTGACACCGTTCATTGGTATAAAGGTCAAATAAATCGGGAACAACCAAATAGAGCTCAATTTCGGGAATAAATTCCGATTCTTCGTTCATTTTTTTCATTGTAGTATTCCTTTTAAAGTTTTGTTCGTTTAAGAGAAAGTTTGAGTTTATAATGTTAATGTGGTTGACAATCACTCTTCCAGGTCTAGGATCAAAGGTGGGGACCAAAGCCGTAAATACTCTTCTTATATGAGAGTCTTCAGTCCAAATGTGCGAATCTCTACTACTAGCATCACCAACATCGTCATCCGCGTCATTATCAGGTTCGTAAAGTGTAGTTTCGTTTTCATTCGACTCTTCCTCTACCGTTGAATGTCCTTTGCCGATAGAAAAACAATTGTTATCAATTTGATAATAAATTGATCCGTTTTGATCGTCATTTGCAAAAGCTGCCAATTCACGACATCTACTATCTAAAACCATCTCGTTGTTTGAATAACGAGATTGAGACAAAGCTAACCTCACAAAATGTCTAGATTGGGATGAATCAAAATTGGGATTTCTTACCAAATTGGCAAATGTTGTGAGTAAACTACGAGTATTTTCAAATCGACTACCTCTCCACAGAGTCGACACAATTTCAGGGAAAGTGGACAAATCTTGCATAGAATTTTCAGAATCTGACGCTCCGTCATCAACAAACATTACAGAATCTCCAACCATGCTATCAGTTATACTCCTAGACCCCACATGCACGATATGAGAATCAGTGGAAGTAGGTTCTGGTTGAGTTGCAATTGAAGACATGGCCACTTGAGATAATCTCGGAAAATCATACTCTGAGGGCGCAGTTGCATTGCTATAATTATCACTGGCATCTGCTATCATACTCAACGTAGGATCGTCGATAATGCTAGAAGTTACACTTACATCAGACCTCGCTGTAGAAACGGAATGGGTGGCAGGAGTAGACGGAATCAATGATCGCATCATTTTCCTCCTGTTGTCTTCTCTATTCCTCCTTACATTTCCATCCACTTGTCGTTTCCGCATTAAATTATGCTTGTTTGTATTTTCAGGGCAAGTGGCGGTAGATGTACTTGTAGCCGGCACAGAGTCTACAACAGCGGGGCTCTGGTCGCTGCACAATACAACGTCGTATTTTTCATAAAACCCGTATCGATATGTATTGACCCCGCCAGTGTCCCACCTCACTCTTACCCATTTATCAGGATATATCACTTTTACGACACCACAACCATTACCATCTTGATCACTCCATCTCCAATTAGGACCTCTAACTACGATGCAATTTTGCGATAAAGCTGGATACTCCTTTCTATCGTCCACGGGTCGAGAACTCGAACAAGTCTCATCGATTGTTGAAATTATTTTTTGTAAAGGTAGTGGTACTGTTTTATCATAATCATATATCGCAGAACTGGACAAATCAAAAACTGGCTTGGTCACACTTCCATACAATTCAAACCCACTGAACGCGACAGCACTTGACCTTTTACTAGAATTGGGTCCCGTTGAAAATATCCTCACATAACGAAACTCTTTGGGCAATTTTGTGTTTTTTAATGAGTCCAAGATCCACGTGTACATGCTATGAGCGTTTTGCCTTAAAGATTTATCTTCTGTATGCTTGCGTAAATTGTGCCAAATTTTACCATCGACAGAGCATTGAAACTCCCAATTTCTCAGTGCACATCCTCCCGTCAACCGTAAAGAATATGCCGTAGGTTTAAACCAAAGTCCCATGTCAATCATGACCCAACTGTTTATATCTTCGTTTGTAGAAATGTTGTTTTTACATTTAGATCGACTCAGATACTTTGACACGTTTCCAGTGGAATTTTTTCCATTGCCCGAATGCTTAATCAAAACAATTTGATATTTTGAAGGATTTACGTAGTTGCAAGTTCCTCCATTTGACCCTAAATTGCAATGTATTACAAATTAATTTAAAAAAAATACCTATATAATACAAAATCCCATTATCATCAAAATCCTTTTCATATGTAAACAAAATAGGCAAAGCATCATTACAAATGGTATTCAAAAAAGGAAAAGTCAATCTCTCTTTATCATACCAAAACTTTCTGAGCATACTTTGAACGTGATTATACAAAAACTCCCCAGTTACTAAAGGTTCCAATTTTAATACTGTATCTGACCGATCCAATAATACAATTTCCTCAGCCTTCCTCACTAAATTAAACTTTAACGGTCTTGTTAAATTTTGCAAAGACATGACAAATGATGGCTCAAATATAGACGTTTCAAACTTTTCCACGTCTTCAAAGTACTTGATCAACCGATCTACAAAAACAGCCCCCGTAGACCCTCCGCTAAATTCATCATCTTCAATATCCGCAAAAATGGAACCGAAATAGCTAGACAAATTATTCCTCCAACCATCAACTTCGTTATAATCAAAATTAAACTGTTCAAGCAGACTCGAAACTTGGTTAAATTCTTGCAATTTTTTAAAACAATAAATCAAACACACAAACAAATTTCTCACGTGATTGATAATTTTACTAGTCTCAATTTCAAACGAAGAAGGAGTGCATTGATCAATCATCAAGACTATAAAATCTTTAAAGACATTTTTTATTATATTCATAATTTCCACATGTTGGGCGATATTTTCATTTATAGCACTACCGACATTATTTTGTGTTTCGTTTTCAAACTTGGAAAAATCAACATGTTTAAATACATCATGTTGCAAAATATCCGACATTTTATCAGAATGTTGAAGCAACAATTCAAACGAAGCAGTCTGTTGCATTAAAACTCTAGAAAAAAAATTTCGATGCAGATCATACGTTGCGTAATAAGTCATGGGGCTTTTTAAACGCTTATCTGTACAGCCAGGTATGGCTGTCGGTCTCTCATATCTATCTCTGTCGTAGAAATGAAATAGATTAGAATCCGACTTGTTTGCATACATTTTGCTGCCGTTTTGAAAGGCAGAGAGGTTTATAGGTTGAGAAAAAAAGTGTGTAACTTGTTGGTCAAAAATGTACTGGACAAATCCATTCAATTTTGGTTTAAATTCCAATTTAATGTTGTAATTGTGGTTTATCAGGAATAACGATTTGGGATATTCTCCATTTTGTAAATAGGTGCTTTTAGAAAATAGAAACACCCATTCGTTATCATTGTAGTGTTTTTTACTCTTGTTTGCCTGCATTATAGAATATAATGGTTTTGAAGCCACTTTTCCGCAATTTTGTTTCAATGCCATCAAATTGGAGTAATCTTTCATGGATTGTAGTTTATGTTTTTTTAAAACACCAGTAGGTGTATCACACTGTGTAACGTGTCTAGTATTGGTAATACACGGGATGAGAATATACTCTGATTCTTTGACCACGTATACATTTCCGTGAGATAAAACTATGTCGATGGAAAAAAGATTACAAATAATGTACAAAGACTTGTTTCTGACGCAAATGTTGAGAAACCCTCCCCATTCGTACATGTTTTTTTCCATGAGTGATTTCACAAAGCACCATTGACTTGACTTTGAATGACAAGACAGATAACTCACATCTACACATTCTAATGAATGTGATCTCGTAAGTTTCATTGATTGGTGTTTGGGTTGGAAAAACTTGACAATCTCGTTCACTTTGCCACTTTTTAAATGTCCCGTGTATTTGTCATGTAAATCAGATAACATGTCACCAATCCCTCTTTGAGAAAACCCATTAAAATACACCAATGGGTTAATACGAATCAATGCAATAATACTGTCAATCACCACGTTTTGAATAGAGTCTCTATCGTCTAATAAAAGTGCAGACGTGAAAATTTCAATTATCGTGGATGAAAAGTTGGAATCTAGCGAATCCAAATCCGCCAAGAGAATCGGGTCGCTGAAAACTATCATTTCATAAATCATCAAAAGAGGAAAATGCGGATTAGAAATGGAAGATCTGTACATGTCACAGAAAACTGGTAAAAGCCGATAAATATAATTATCAGCAATGTCTGTATATCCTTTAAAGACAATTGTACCATTGTGCATAAAGTCCATTTCATCCATGTCGCTCATTTGTTCGTCAACTTGATCATCTAAAAGTTTTAAAATTTCTCTGTAATTTTCAGCCACGACGTTGCTCTTTCCTTTAACAGCATCAGATCTAATCATGTCTCTAGGAAGCTCTCCGTTTATAGACACGCGTTTAGTATCAGCGTCCGAATCTACGAGAATTTTGACGATATCTAACCTTCCAAATCTCACTGCATAATGCAAAGGAGAGTATCTCAACCCCAGGTTTAAACATTTGTCATTTATTAGCAATTTAACCATGTCACAACTTCCATAAGCACATGCCAAGCTAAATAACGTTATTCCTGACAGACTCATTGTACATCCAATGTTATTGTCCTTTTCTAATAGATCCATTAAATGATCCAAATTGTTTGTACGGATAATGTTGAACGTCATAATTTCAATGTATTTGACACTGAGTCTTTCAAAATACTCTTCCAAGTTGGCAGGGTTCAGAATTCTTGTTTCAGATTCAATGTTTAACGACTTTGCTATACAGCTCGTACATATTCCATCAGACCCGAAAAAAACTGAATTGTTTACGATCCAACACAAACGAATAACTTCAGATTTTACTTTATCATCTTGGCAAAGAATTATCATTGTAAAAATGTCCACAAATTTTTCCTTGTGAAGTATTTTGCACCTCAAACGTTTTGAAGATCGCAATAGGGAAAACATTAATTTTATTACAACTTGGAGAGAAGTGTTTAGACATTTTTTTATTTCTGGTACCATATTTACTATATTTGATCCAGATCTTGCTCTCGAGCCCATTGAGAAGCGGGAACCACTTGTGTTTGGTGACGATTCATTTCTAGAGCGTGTTTTATCGAGAGTAGATTTTTCCAAATGATCAGAGTGGATGTTTTTTGGAGGATAGGTGAGGGACGATGTATTATTTATGTCGGACTTTGAAGTATCAGGATCGTTTCCAGTGTCTGTTTCGGCCATTTCAGAGAGTCTGTCAAAAATATAATCTACTAGTCCGTTTGAATCTAATATTTCAGAGTCGATTTGTTTACGGTAAAAGTTTTCAGAAAGAGTCATAAAGCATCGTATTGCTTTATCAGGTGTCTAAATAAAATATATATACATTTTCATCAAAAACAATAAACGATAAACGATAATTACTTTTAAAAATTTACACTTTATCAAAAAATTCAAATTGTTATCATTTACTATCAATTCGTTTTTATACAATATAACCAAATGTTTAAATTATTAAATCTCTCAAATTGACAACTGTAAAAATTTATATTTCAACAATATTAAATTTTGTTAATATTTCAAAATCTTGAAAAAAGTCAGATTTTTATCATTTAAAATTACCTCAGACGTTTTTTGGTGTAAAAGTAACGACAAAGATTTAACAATATAATCCATTTGATCGTTATCTGGGTTCAATTTTGTACACATTCTTGAAATTATAGAAAGCGCAGAAAAAACTGTATCCTTGTGCAAATGTTGCTCGTATTCAGACAATAACGTTAGAATGTAGGTTAAAGCATCGCTATTTAATACACTAGCAAGTTCTCTAGTAGATATAAACTCGAGAAGCTAAAAAAATTAAAAATATTAAAAATATTTTTAAAAAATAACATAAATTCTCAACAACCTTGACACATTGCTCCACCAAATCCTTACTAGTTCTGTCATTAATATTAATAAGAGCTATACGATTTACAAGACATTTCAGAAATCCGTCTGAACTAACCAACCGTCTACTACAATCTGCAGACACGTCAAGATAATATGTTATTGATCGAGCTGCTACTTCCAGCAATTGCTCGGACGCAGCTTCGTTTGTAAAAATATTCACTATGGGAGGTAAAAATGTTCTTGGAGGACAACTAAAATAAAAAAAAAATGAAAACGTTTTAAAAAATAACATACTTGTCGAAACATCGATCTACATTGTCAGACATTAAAAGACTCATACACAATTCCTCCAATGCCATCATTTGCAATTCTCCATTTTCACCCTTGAGCCACTCGAGAGCGGTAGCAGGATCAAAATTATTCATACTGCCTACAAAACAAATGACATTAATTTTTTTAATTAAAAAAAACTTGGAAAAGTACCAACGTCTAGTTGTCCAGCGTTGATAAACGAATAGATTTGAGCACTTGTTGTTGGTGTTTTTTACAAGTCTGAAACACAAGTTTTTGAATCCAAATGTACAACCTAAAACAGGTTTATCAGTGGATGAAATATCGCATAAGTGAAAATAAGCAACCAAAGCTTTGCAAAGCAGAGAGATATATATATATTTATAAAATTAATAAATTATAAATATATTTTATGTAAAAAATGCAAATACAAATTGATTGATTGCCTAGTTTCTTAAATATATGACAAACACATTTACAAATCCTGGTAAATCTGACACCAATTTTTACCTTGGTTGAGAGGCTTGAAAGTTTACCTCAAATTAGGTGAGATGAAATTGGATGAGAAAAATATTAGCTTCCGTTTACGAAAAATGTATTACAACGCGTTGTAGTCGAAATTAAATTACAATAAAGATAAGTTTATTTTACAGATTATGACTCGCAAATTTATGAGGAATTAAAATTCCGAATTATAATAATAAAAAATTTATACGTATAAAATACAAAATTTTAGTGCTGAAAAGTTGAAGATAAATAATTGTGTATTTTTTATAAACGGAAAAAATGAAACATACATGAAAATAAATTGAAACAGAAAAATATAGCCAAAATTTAGCTGTTTTAAATCTGAAAATACTCTCGCCATTTAAAAAAAAACTAGACGGTTATCTATCGTTTTTTATAGCTAGAAAAATATACTGTGTATTATTTTATTATGCAACATTAATTAAATTTATTAATTAATATTATTTCAAATATTATTGTTCATATCATAGTAAATGGGTAATCATTCAACTAAAAGAGTTCAGTTTTTTATCCATTTTCACTATAGAAATACAATAATATATCACATTTGTTGTATCATTTAAGTAAAGATTTAAAATAAAGATAAAAAAATTTGATAGTAAGTGAGTTGTCTATAGGTCAGACGACTTTAGAAATTGCAAAATCATTGGACCGAGACCACAGAACCAGTGGCGTCACAAACTACTGGGGACCCCGGGGTCAAATATATTTAAAAAATAATCACCAGAGTTTTACTATAAATAAAATTTGAATAACCCACCTCGCTTGTGACGCCACTGCACAGAACTGTAAAAAAAGCTGTTCAAAATATCTCACAAAAATAGAGAGGAAAAGTACCGGTCAGTACAAAGTTACACCAAGAGAAATTATAAAATTAAAAAGGGAGTGTGTGCGGCAACCTCTCTCGTCCAGTAGGGGACTATTTAATTCGGCCACGATATCTAATGTATCGAGATCCCAAAGATGTCGAGTGTTAAATACGATTGTAAGTGTTAAAAAGGTAGTGGGCAATCTGGGGTCAAAATAAATTCTCATGTGTAATTGACCATTATTAATAATTAAGAACGCCATATTCAGGGATGGTCGAAATGCTGGTACCAGTTATTTTCAAAATTAAAACTTTATTGTATATTTCCATGTAGTTTTCATAGTAATCTATATATATAAAAAATCTTTGCTACTTTGTATGTATGTATGTATTCTGTGGCGGATTTTCGTTGCGGTTTGAGG
>JAUZND010056932.1:0-18688 GCA_034780555.1 Coelogynopora nodosa
TAAGGGAAGTCTTCTTCCGAAAATTTATGTAAAAATATATTTATTTTACAGCAGCTTGTGCTTTTTCTTCTATTTTAATGTATATACATATGTCAATTAATCTATTTAGTATTATCCTATTTAATTGTTTGTGGTTATTTCTTAATATAATATATTTAGGGGGTTTCTGGTCGAAGATTTGCTCTAATTGTCGGATATATAGGATACTGTATTCAGGAGACGAGACTATACCTGGTCATGGCCACTGCACTAGACGAGTGTTATACACAGTGAAGACTTAACGACGTCTCAAAGGTGGTCTGTTATTTTACAAAAATTGGGACCACTTTTCTAGCTGCAGTCTTCATGACTATATCATATATATATACATATACAGCTTCTTTTCTGATCCGTCAATTAAAATTATTAAAAAAATGTGTGACACCATTGTGACTGTTAAAATTTCAGATAGAGTAGTTCATCTGAGTACAGGTTTTTTATGTGACGAATAATCTAACATATGTTAGTAATAATCTAATCTATTAATATTCATCTATATAA
Source organism: Coelogynopora nodosa (assembly GCA_034780555.1). Classification (NCBI taxonomy): domain Eukaryota; kingdom Metazoa; phylum Platyhelminthes; order Proseriata; family Coelogynoporidae; genus Coelogynopora; species Coelogynopora nodosa. The sequence continues at coordinate 541 of JAUZND010056932.1, forward strand.
TGCATTAAAATTAAATTTTATAAATTTATGTAACGAATTCAAATCAGTGTGTTGTTTATTATTTTCATACAAATAAAGGTTAATACACATCGTTTTGCCGAATATATTCTTACTTTAGATATAATATGATCATTCTAAACTGAAAAATGTGTATCAATACCTACTACATAACTGAAGTTTTAATCTGTAAAAATCATACATACAACCAAAGTTAAATTCTGAAAAAAATATAGTATGTAATACTGATGTATAGTTTGCGAAATAATTATATCATACTTTATAATATATTATCCCGACGACTATTTTATAAATAAAATATTAAATCTTCGCTGTATCAACATTACACACTATAGTATGATTCACTAAATATTCAATTGTTACAAAAAAATGTTTATCAACTGGTACAGATATTTATTTATTTAACTAAATTTAGTTCCGTTTAAAGTTTTTGTAATCAGTTTTAAGACAACAGTGCCTTGGATTTGAAAAAGCTAACACACAATAATAAACTAAAACAGCTCAAATATACTACCAAATCATACTCAGTAGTGGCGATGTTTCGTGTACGTCTACATAGGACTCTGAAGGATGCAGACCACACCCAAAGTCATTTACTAATGCCTGAATGGGCAAACAATTTCTTAATAGTAAATGTAAAAGGTTTCGTTGATTGCGATATTATCTTATTACACATGTATTTTGTTTCTAATTGTTTTAATTTTGTGTGTTTAAAATTGAACATTTTATGTTTATATTATGTTTTCGTAATATACGTATTGAAAAATAATATCTTAAAATGTTGTAAATATCACATTTGCTTAACATTTTATCCTGGTGTTATTCAAGTTAAATCTAGAAATCTTCAAACGACGAATATACTTAACATTTTACACCAGCTAATTTGTTACTAACACCAGGTTGATACGAGATGTTAACGAGATACTAACCCTGCTGCATCCAGGAGCCGACCACGTTCCACAAGTGGCCATCAAATCGGACTTCATCCCTAATAGAGAACGGCAGGTCGAGATTCCAGGCCGACAGTGGAGAGAGGAAGGCGAATATAAAGGAGAACAAAGCAGCTAGGACAATCGCGGCAACCGTCATTCCCCAGATGCTTCTAGCAAGTGGGCTATGATTGAGGAGGGGGGCAGATTGATTAATGGACAAACATATAGTTAAAAAATATATATTGTTTAATTGTGATTAAAACCACTGTCCAATGAAAAGCATTTTGGTAAATTTTTATGCGGGAAAAAGGTCTAGATTTATGTTATTATTTATTAAAAACCTGTTTATTTTACCTTCAACGTATAAATACTACACGTAAGGATAATATAATTTGATAATGGAATTAAAAATACATATTTAACTAAATATATATATATTATATTCATTGTATTATTTTGATAAACGTATTGAAGGTAGGCATAGATGTTTTGTTTCAATAATCTTTATCAGGGGCGTCAGAAGGGGGGTTCGTTGGGTGCGAGCACACCTCTCTTTTTTGTGAACATGCCTTTTTTCTTAATACGATTATATTTTTATTGCTTGCCTATGTCACTGGCTTCCAAAATAAATATGCGACAATACCCACCTTGGAAGTTTCTTCATGCCAAATTTCATTAACAGTAAAACACTTAAAATTAAAAAAAATACCTGCCCTTTTTATAAAAAACGCTTTCCCCTTTGTAAAATCCTTCTGACGGCCCTGCTTATTTATAAGCTCCAAGGTTTATTCCATTATAAATGTATAGGCCTACTATTGTTGATCGCAATCGTGTAAAAATGGTATTAAAAATTAAATTTTTATCTGACCTTAGAGGAATGGCAACTGAATAAAAGTTTGTAAAAGTTATTTCTAGTTCACAAATGTAAATAGCGTGTCCGAATTATTATATTCATTGTGACAGTGTTGAGAGCTTAAACATGTTTCAGAAAAGGGAAAAAGAAAACAGGAGCAATTCAACCCTTCATTTGTGAAAATAGACTGTAAATGAGCATTGGAAGGATTAAAGTCACATTTTAAATTTCGTTACCAATATACAGATTATATAGTTTCATAGTTGTATCATTTAATTGAAATCGGTTTCACTGCAACACAATGAGAGTTAATGGGTTAAATCTGGCCAACATCCACTGTTTGGCTCATTATTTTGTGAGAATAATGTGATTAATTCTTATCAAATAAAAATGCATTGTTCAATGTTTCAATTTAATTTATTTTGAAAAAATAAGCCGATATATTCTAGAAAAATGCGATATATCTATCATGTACACAATTTGCTTTCGGTCAGCAAAATCTAAACGTCGGCAAAATTCGGCAGTTGTTCCACTGAATTTACCGCCAACAAACAGCTTGACCATCATCGTAATCGTCATATCTTTCGTTTTCTTGGGCAGTTAAATTGACATATATACTAAATATAAAGCTGAAGGAGGAGTAAAAATATTGAAAAATTCCTTTTATAATTCATGCGGCGATTACTCACTTTACATGATGGCTATAAATGTTCACTATATTTAAATCAGGTATAGTGTAAACATAATTTAAAAAATTAAAAACAAGGCTTTACAATAGATTTTTCCGTCTTTGTCTTTGTGGATATCATACAATAGTCAAATCACTTACCGAAATGCACTCCAGGTTCCACTTCCGGTCTTATCTGCACGAATCGAGACGACCGAGGGCTCATCAAAAAGCGGGAAAAGGTATTCAATCACTTGGGCCCGAGCGTAAATAAAGTTGAACAATCCCCCGGCACCAATATCCGATCTCTGTAATGAGATGGCTATGATGTATAAGGTTGAAAACTCTTCAAGGTACTGATATATATTTATATATATTTAATATGCAGGCTGCTCGTGAAGTAACGCAGCAATGAAAAGCAATTTGGGAGATTGTAAAGCCTACTTTAACTCTACATTAATTTTATTTTACCATTCATTACATTGCTTTACATTACGAAAAGGCCTACAAGTTGCATTACATTACGATCACAGCTGGTTACATAATCAGCTGCTGCCTGTATATTATTATTATGAAATAACTTATACTTGCTTTATTTAATTAATCTATAAATTTTGCGTTAATTTATGTATACAACGTATATAATAAATAAACAATTTTAGGATACACGAATGAGTCATAATTTAAAAGGAAAGAATTAAATTGGGATTTATTCGGTTGACTTGGCAAGGAAGGTTGTTAATGATAATTAAGGGAACTTTTATCTGTTTATTTACCTTCATCATATATCATATTAGGTTATCTGTATAATAACATTTTGAATTTATAATTTTTCTTCCAAAGGGATTCAAGAAATATATATAGATACTAATTGTTGAAAAGTACAAACTATATGAAAATTGTGAAAAATCTTAATACGCTAAAGGATCACATTGTTCCTCTTTGCATGGTACCTTATATTAATATATTGAAAGAAATTTATGTGTTAATTGACACTACAAATATTGTGTTAAGCTATATAATATTGATGTCGATTAACACATTAAAATTAATGTGTCGATTGAAAGAAAATGTGACTAGGTGACACAGATATTTCTCCGAGTGTTAATGTACGAAAGTATATATTTTTTATCATTACTATATTGTCTGTTGTATATAAAATGTAAGGACGGATGCTGTTAACTGGTATGAATAATTACCCCTCTCTGTAATTCGCCAACACAACCAGTGAAATATGGTTTGTCTTCTTGAAAAATACCAAACTCTTGATCCGGGGCTTCACTAAACAGTGGCCTGCAAGAAAATAGTAATATAGGAGCAGGTATCATAATATAGACACTATATAATATCAAATGCAATCATGTTGTTGTGGTGAAACTTAAAACAAAACATATTATATTTTTGCATAAGTATTAAAATTACTGTCAATCAAATCTCAATGGGGCAATTACTATGACGTCAACGCTGCATGATGTAATTACTGTGACAACAAATCTGGAGAAAATAATTTAATGACTTTGTGTATGACAATGAAATGTATATACTTGTATTTGGTTAAGTTGTGATTGACTTTATCTTTAGTAATTTTTCTTAATATGACCGAAGTTTATATTCTTTTATTAGCCTAGTTGTACACAAAAGAAACATATATATTTTTTCTTCATTCAATGGCCAGCATTCAATGGCCAGCATTCAATGGCCAGCATTCAATAGGCCAGCAAACCTATTTTTAAAATATGGTCATGTGTTTATGAGTTCTAAATATTAAACATATACAGAAATGGTTATATTTAAAAGCTTAACAAGAACTCTTCACTGAAATATACAGTTACTCTCCATAAAATAAAATATGAAATTACTAAAATCATTAAAATTGATGCTTATAACAATTACAAAATATAGCCAAACAGTATAACTAAGTAACAAAACAAATTATCAATATAATAATATTTTTATAAATACATCAGTTGTCATCACAGTTGCATCGAGTTATTAAAAATAAAAAATATATCAAATTGAAAAAAAAAAATATTACAATTTATTATTTAAACGTGTATGTAGCGAATATATTAAAAAAAATAGATCTATAAATCTCTAAGATTGAGTGTATTTATATAGATTTTAAAGTTGTAATATTATCCCAAATAATATGTATATTTAGTTAGACATCTAATTTTCACAATAAATTTGCCTCCTGTTTCAACATAACGTAATATAATTAATATCATTTTGATCTTACTGGAAGTGCATCAGATCGGCCAGATAAGCCAGAAATTCGGCCGCCAAACCGCCAACTTCGTCCATTGATTTGTTGACTGCAACACCGGAGTGGTTATGGAAATAGAACCAAGGCGGCAGCTGAAGTGAATTGAAATGTAGACTACTCATACTGATCCGCATTGAACATTTCATGAAAAATATTTAGTAGTTCTTACTGTGCCACTTACTATGGGACTACAGATTCTCAATGTTTTGTTATTCCAACTTGTAAAGACATTCTGAAAGACATGCTTCTTCCTCAATCCGGGCACGATAGTGAGCTTGCCTTGCTTACTCCAAACAGCTGAACGAATCCACCGTGTATTGGTGTTGTTGCCTGTCTCCTCAGATTCCAGAGAAAATATATCGAGCCTACCTGATTTCTTCATTGCCTATAAAACATATATGTGACAATATGATGGAATCAGACGTATGTACTCCTTGCAATCACAAACTTAATAATACTTAATAAAAACTAATAATACTGAAAATATGTTTAATGTATAACAGTATAGATATATCTAGCCAAATAAAATACGTTAATATAAATATGCATGAGTCTACTACTATAGTATCGTTTTTTAAAAATAAATTTAAAAAGAATATATTGACATTAATTAAATTAATAGACAACTCACACGTTTTAACCCGGCCATCAATTGAGTCCCCGAGGCACTGGGATAGTTTTTCTGACAGCTGTAGCTGCTACTTATATTAGCAACCGTCGTCGTCAAATAATTCAGATTATTGAAGAGCTGGTCCAATGCAGACGTGAGCGCAACTTCCGCTGACTGAGAAGAGCGGAAAATGATAAAATAAATAATATAGGATATAGGTATAATTAGCTAATCTATGAATAGGAAGAGATAAATCAATTTGCTATGAGGAAGTGAGATTTATTTATAATGCTTTTTATTCGGAAATTAATTATTATCTGACCACAGACTATGGCATATTTTATTAAACATATTACATGCCAGGCAGGTATACTATAGCATTCTCTAGATTCGTGAAGAAGATAACATAATTTCCCGAGCGATAGTGACTTTATATCTCCTGAGTGAATGTAGGAAATTATATAGTATATACATAATATAACATACTACAGTAGTGTATAGTTGATATTTTGGTATTAGTCGTTACGCAAGATCACTCAATAGAATACAATTCACTAAGTTGAAAAAGATAAAAGTAATTCTTGGAAAATATTTGATTGATTAATTATTTGTGTTATTTTTCCAAGATACTATGGTATATATTATTAATAATTACTGAGTTAAATTAAATAAACTTCATTGGATAATTAATTATAGTATGCATTAGTTGGTTGTCATTGATGATTAAAAATAATTTAACAGCTAACTGAGATAGTGGTCAATCAGTCATTGATTATCACCAAAGTGTCAAGGAATATATAACTTTACAAACATTTCGTTTATGTCATTGAATGTCTACTATAATAAATTTATATATTGCTTTCGAAAGAAATATAACTTTGTTAATGATAACATCTCTGCGGACTATGTATTGACTTTGTTAATGATAACATCTTTGTGGACTATGTATTGTATGTATTGACTTTGTTAATGATAACATCTTTGTGGACTATGTATTGGCTTTGTTAATGATAACATCTTTGTGGACTATGTATTGGCTTTGTTAATGATAACATCTTTGTGGACTATGTATTGTATGTATTGACATTGTTAATGATAACATCTTTGTGGACTATGTATTGGCTTTGTTAATGATAACATCTTTGTGGACTATGTATTGACATTGTTAATGATACCATCTTTGTGGACTAAGTATTGATTTTGTTAATGATAACATCTTTGTGGACTATGTATTGACATTGTTAATGATAACATCTTTGTGGATTATGTATTGGCTTTGTTAGTGATAACATCTCTGTCTTAGATAACACTTTTGTTGAAGACAAAACAGTTGCCAGGTAAGCAAGTTAACATTGAATGTAATGAAACAGTGTTTTTTGAGCGGTTGACATTCGTCCGTTCGACATTTGATCGTTATTTATTTGATTATTATTTGTTCCATGAAAAGTATATTTTCAGTATTTTTTTACTATGCAGATGCAGTGTTTAAATATTATTTCAATTATTGCACATTATACAGCAAGATCTCTATTTTCTAAAATTTATATACATTTTTAAAATATTTATGATCGTTATGTTTTGATCGTTATGATTTGTTATGTTACAGTTTTATTTATTTTTAATTGTAACGTTTCATTTATACGTATAATAAAATATATAATTTTATTTTATTTATTTTTCTTTTTCATTTCAAAAGTAAAAACCAGAGTTATTTTAGTTAATACATTTCTGACGGATCAATGTCAATACATCTCTAAAGAAAATACATTAGTTCGACGTAGGATAGGTGCATATAAGCCTGCTTTACCAGGGTCAAAGTATTCAAACGTCCGATATATTCGAGTAGTATCTGATATAATATATATATTTTATTAAAAGAATATTTAATATATTCGAAATCAGTGTAGTTAGCATTGCCCAGTACGTCACAGAATATAATAGTTTATCATTTAGATCATGCATGCAGTTATGAATAAATTATAGTCGACATGTAAATAATATATAACAAACAGTTTGACATGTTTACATTGATTTTTGTATCAGTGTATAAGTTGTTATCATACAACACAAAGTGCGCTGAAGACCAATTTTAAAAATGTAGCGGCTAGGTTTCTTTTTTAATATTATAATTTTCTGAGGCTAAATGGTATTGTCGGGACATCGTCCGAGGACCTTCAGAAAGACAGAAAGGACAATGTGTGCCTAATGGTTATAATTATAATAATATATCTCAGTTAATTTAATAAATATTTTCAAGTGTGTTACATCATAATAACATGGTGTCATGAAAATAAATGCATCTGCAGACATTCAGCAAGGTTTCTAGTGTTCAGCTATTTGATCTATTGTTTTATCTCAACGACGGAATATCAGGACTACTTATCTAATTGTAGAGAATAATACATGATAACTATGATATTTTAAATGCCTTTATATCAATGATAACTACGAAGACCATGTTACTTGTGTTATATTGTTTATAATTAGCAATGTATCTAACAGTTGTATGTTCGATTCAGTGAATATAATTCGCTTAAGTTCTAAATTTTAAATTTAGGCAATTTCTATCATTGCAGAAATGTAGCCATTTTATTATGTTGCGTGCACTAAAAACATGTTCATTTATTTAAAACGTATGTAATTATTTTTTAATTTAATCGACTATGTGAGCTTCAAAGTAATTAAAGTCTACCATTTCCATTAAAATTAAAAAAACCACATGCTATGCGTGTAATAAGAATGAACGTATGTATATGTTTCAATTAAATAAATATACTCAATATAAAAACATTATAGAAATAAACTTATTATTATTTTGCTTCGTATTTTGTTTTGTAGCTTAAAAACTAGCGTGATTTAATCAATATTCCGTTCTTTTTAGATGTATGCCAATTCCCAAAACATTTTCGATGCAATTACGAATAATTTCAATACGTCTTTATTATAGCTTAATGTCACGAATCACGAATAAATAAAGTTTTTCCCATGTCTTAAAATTAATAAATATTTGTGTATATAATAATAAGAGTAAAAATTATTAAAAAAAAACTCTCAACAAAGTAAACAATCACTTCAAACAGATAATCATATTATTCATGTTCAAAGAAAGAAACTAATCATGTTAAATAGTTTATAATAGTTATATAATTATTGTTTTAGATTTTCCTTAAATGAAAAATTTGGACAATTACGCGACAAACAGTGTCGATGGGTTAAAGTTAAACAATAACAAAATCATTAGTTGAATTAATGTATAGCTTAGGTGCCTAATTACAGGATGAAAAAATGCCTAAATAATTACGGAGATATATTGAAATTATTCAGAACAAAAAGTATATTGGACATTTGTTAGGTTGAGTTGAGCGTATTTAATTTGTAATTAACGGAAAAAGTGGACATGGTTGTCCACTTTTGGTGTGTTGTGAGTTCTGACGAAGATTTTTAATTATTTGAAACACTCGGCTGAGCAATGTTTGCTTGAATGGCTTTTATTAGAGCAGCACATAAATAACAAATTCAAAATCAATAGTGTACGCTATAATTTATCCAAAACACGAGAATTAATATGCTTTTATTGGTGACATGCTATTTGTAGAAATTTATAATGTTTATTTATGTATATTTATAATATTTATTTTTGTTTATTGAAATTAAATAATAGTAATGAACATGAATAATGTAAACATATACACACATTATATTTTGTCATATATGTAGAACAAAAAGTTTATATCGGATTTAGCTGAAATTAAAAAATGAGCGAAATATCGATTAAAAAATATTAAACAATAAAGATAAAGTAATGATGTGGGTTGATAGCAGAGTAGTTTTGTTATAACCTGGCGTTTTAATTCTAAACTTTTTTATTATTTCGGGAGATGAAATATTTGTAATCTATTTCAAAATCTGCTTCCAGTAGTAGGCAATTAAAATATCGTTATCATTCATTTAAGAAGTATTAAATGTAATTTTGCTGAATTTGTTTATTATGTTGGATTACATTTTTTTATAGTCTTAAAAAATGATGAATAAAATAATTAAAAAATTATGAAAATCCAGAGTACGGTTTTTAAGATATGATGTCATATATTTGGTTTCGATACAAGTTCGCATTTAGTTGGATGTAAAAATACAAAATATTTATTTTTGCACGAAAACTTGATTTTAATAATAATTAACGCTGTACAATTTTGTAAGAAATAATTTTAATAACAACACTGTTTTTTTATAAAAATGTTTATATTTAAAAATCATCAAATGATTATTATTATCAAAACACAATAAAATAATATAGTTTTGTGACTAATAATAAGCATCTTCAAAAATCCAATGATAATATTTATTAAATAAAATACTTTTGTGGAAACATCAATGCGGCATACATATTGATTTAAAAAATTATCTTTGTCATCCTGATAATTGTTATGTTTAATCATTTTATTGTTTATGCAAATGACCTATGTAAATAATAGTTATACTAATAAATAATTGATTCTCGTGATTTTTAAATGATTAAGGAGGCTTACCGTAATATTGGTATAATCACAATTGGGATAGACCAGCTGTAAACCAGACGAACAGGTTTTTTGTGACTCAAAAGATCGTATAATCGCTACATTTGCTTGGTGAGGAATGTTTTGCAGAAGATCATTGGGTAGAAATTCAGGGTCTAGTAACGTCCAAAAATAATCGTAACGAAACATGTTCAATGCTCGAATCTAAAACAAGATAACAGTGTAACAGATAATATGTAATACATGATGATATACAATTCTAGGTGGTGTCCTATAAGTCTAGAACCATAATATTAGAACCATAAGTAGAACCAAAATAGTATAACCATAACAGCAGAACCATGTTAGTGGAACCATACTACTAGAACCATAAGATTGAAAACATAATACTGGAACCGTATAATACTTGAATATTATGTACTATATTTGTTTTACACTATGGTTCCAGACTTATGAAACACGCTAGGTATATTATACTGCATTTAATAACTTTATTTAAATATTGGTAACCGTTCTTTGATGTAAATGTTTATTAATTTCTGCAATTTGATTTGCAATTTACTTTATTCGCTCAAAACTATTTAACAAATTATAATTTGTAATTTTATAACGTTGTGAAAAATGTTTAAATAAGCAGTAACATTTAATAAAAATCATTAATCAATATTGTTGCCTTAGGTATGTGATATTTAGCGGTAAACACTTGATTTCACATATCCCATTCAACGTAACATGTGTTCAATGCATTGAAAAAAGTATCAAACAATTATACAAGCCGTATACAAATGTCAACCTGCTCTAACAACACATTCATTGTGTCATTTCCAAGGTCAGCTATGAATTGTTTGACCCGATATTGACGACATCGTATGAGATGACGTTCGACATCCTTATGGTTGTCAAGGGTTACTTCAATGGTGGCTAGTTCAGTTTTCCCAGCAAACAAATCTTCGAACAGACCACTGAAATAATTGGTGCCTGTGATACACACAGATTATATTGAGTTAAAATTTATACTATAAGTTTATAATTTTCATAAATTTATTACTTAAACTATTTTTGCATTTCTCGATTTTTATGCTCAATTTATTAAAATCGTTAATTTCAAAAATCTCAAATTATGTATTAGCTAAACTTGTTTCACGCATTTCTTACATATGAATTTTACAGTATATTTTAAAAGATTCGGTAATTCGATTTAGGTAATACAATATATTGTGGTATAATAAAAAAAAAAAATAGTATAGTATGAAACAAAATGCTGCAGGTTAAAAATGCCATTGCAATGTTGTGCTATTCAAAAATATATGTTCTATCTCTCTGTTATACAAAATTATCTAATCTATCTATCTGTATGGTGTAATGTTACATAATGTATTTTAACGCGTTCTTATAGAAGGGCAGTCATTATTATGCAGATTGTGCAATATACTGTTTTATAAATATATATTTATGTTGACAAGCATTTAAATAAATAATATTTTCCACATTCAAGATGATTCTAACAGTTTTTATATACGATGTAACAAAGTGAAATTTATATATTTTATTTGTTATTCTACGAATACATAGAGTAATTAATTTTGATATTTTTGTAGATGTTTAAGAATTTTTAAATCCATTAAACAAATGTTATTAATTACTTTCTATTAATCATAAACCATGGACTTTTTTACAACAAAATTAAACTAAATCTCTCTATTCTCTGTGATGATACTTAGTAAATGTACTAAAAATATACAAATTGATTAAGTAATATAATCTTTGCAAAATATACATAGTTATAAGAAATGTCTTTACATATATATATAATAAAATTTTAAACTCTGTGTCTGCAAAAGACGAATAATAGTCAGCGTAGAGAGCAGTTTGAGGTTGTTTTTTAGAAATACTGTTTATCACTTAATAACGTTTCGAGGGGTTTTCAATTTTTTTCTATAGTTTTCTATTTTTAACATTAATGATGAAATGAAATAGAATACAAATTATGGTAAACTTACCATATCGACTATCGTAAAACAATGCCACTTTTTTCGTGTTAAAGGACATTATTATTCTTGAAACTGATTTCACCATGTCTTCTTGAAAAGGTCGTTGCATTATTGTAAGCGCTGACAATGGAAAACATGAAAATTTATTTATTATATATTCATAATTTCGAAATTGTATATAAAATATAAGTTTGAGAATAAACACATGAACATAAATAAATGACATGTTACATAATATTTATACTTTGTGATTCAAATATTTGTATGTTTTGACGATTTATTAGATTATACTATTTGTGAGATTATACGATTTACGAGATTATATAATTTATAAAATTGTACGATTAATGTGATTATACGATTTATGAGATTATACGATTTATGAGATAATACGATTTACTAGATAATACGATTTATGAGATAATACGATTTATGAGATTATACGATTTATGAGATAATACGATTTATGAGATTATACGATTTATGAGATAATACGATTTATGAGATAACACGATTTATGAGATAATATGATTTATGAGATAATACGATTTATGAGATAATATGATTTACGAGATTATTCTATTTGTGTGATTATACTATTTATGACATTATACGATTTATGAAATTATGTGATTTATGAAATGATACGATTTATTAGGTTATACGATTTCTGAGATTATACGATTTATGGGATTATACGATTTATGAGATTATACGATTTATGGGATTATTCGATTTATAAGATAATACTATATTTGTATGATTATACAATTTATGAAATTATACTATTTGTATGATTATACGATTTATGAGATTATACATACTATTTGTGTGATTTCTTTCGACATGAGTTTGAATACTACTATTATATATCGTATTGTTTTCTGAAATCGTAGTTTTGAGATTATATTATGGTATTCATGATTTAAAAACATGAGAAATAAAAAAGTTTTTTAATGTACATACAATATTTGTCTAAAGACACAACAATGTTTTGTCATAAATATGCAATTGGGGAATGACACCACTTTCATGTGGTTTTTTTGACCATTTTAATACAGGATGTGTTCTACTTTGATTAGAGAAGTATTTAGTACATTATACCAGCTAAAAATTAATATTGATTTTCATCTTTTTAATATGTTTTACTGTATATGTAGATTTAAAAAATACATTAGAAATGTTAGACAAAAAATTGAGTATTGGAAAATTTTACAATTTATTTGTATTTAAATTTTGTTTAAAATATTATTGTTGGAGCAATTAAATTTTAACAACTTCCACCCCCCCCTTCCACTCATATTGACTGTTATACTTTAAATCTAAAAATCAGTAGACAGAAGGATTCCTTCTAGGACGACCACTTTTTCCATTATACTGTTAATCATAAAAAATCTTTAAGGGTTCGTCCTAAGTCTTGTTTTTCGGTATTCTTTTCCTTCTGAGAATACTCCTTCTTAATTGTGCATTTAATTACTATTTAAAATTATTGTGTAATGTAACTTGAAACTATTAGTGATGAAACGATTTGACTAATAAACTTACTGTGATCTTGTAATTGATCGATCGGCCCGTTGGAAAAGGCGACATTCGCCAGATGTAATGATTGGCTAAGAAGAGAGAGTTCAAGGATGGTTTGCTTGTTGCCAACACTAAAAATACCATTCAGTTCAGTTGTGGAACATACTGAAAAGAAACGAGTTGTTCTCACATATTTATACATACCTTTTTATATAAGGTATAGTATTTTTACATTCGTTTTTATACGAGCCATTTAGTATAGTATTATGTTAATTTAATTACTCACTTAGTGATGTTGCCTCTATTGTATATAATTTTTCGACCACATTAAAGTAAATGTTCATCTCAAACTAAACACGATGAAGTATTTGTGTAACTTTCTTACATATTGTTATTTTGTCCACCCCACTGATATGTTTTCCTTAACAATATGTATATTTTTTCAATTATGTATATAAATTGTTATTTTTACTTGAAAAATGTATAATTAATTTTAGATTAGCCTATACGAAGAATATATAATTGTATCCAGTATTGATAGAGCAAATATAGGTTCAAAATAATCTTTCCGGAAATCATGTAATTCATTGTTAATGCATCACAATGAACCATAATTCACAATATGTATGGTTTATAAAATAAGTCAGTAGACGAAAAAGACCGCTATTCACTGCAATGGCTGAACATTTAACTACAGAACTCAATTTTTATTTTGTAAAATGAACTGTGATATAAGGTAGTAAATTGTACTGTGTAAATGAGAGCGCACGATTACATACGTTCATTATTATAGGCTTTCATCTTTTGTTTTTTTATATAATTGAAGCCTGAATTTGTGGCCCTGAATCATGTTTGAAATGAAATTTGAAATTATTAGCTGTTATTATTAGATTCGTCATAGTTACTAACCTATTTGGTTATAAAACTATTGCATGAATCTAATAATTAAATAATTACAGACAAAATACACGTATTTATTCTAACTTTTACGGCTCTGAAACTTTTGAAATGGAATTTGACATTATTATCTATACTATCGGACTGCGACATTAGGCTGAGTAAATTAGAAAGTGTAGTCGAAACCGTCTGAATATGGCCGTTCATGGTAAGGGTTGGCAGTATCAATACCTTTTCTCCTATCACCTCCTAAATAAAAAAATTCAAAATCAGAGTTGTTGAATTAGTCGGAAACCACCTAGATATTGTTCAAAACCTGAAAGAAAACTAAAGAAATCGAACAAAAAACAATTTTGTGTGGAGGATGAGGAAGGCAGGTGGGTAGGAGGTAGTGGCTATGGAGGTAAGGGGCAGTGGTGATCCAGAGTCGACATAACTCCTACTACTGACACCGACCATGCAAGAAAGGCATACTGTTATCTATAAGATTTTGTTCTTCCCGAATCATTCTCAATTTGCATGATTGCTTTATTTGGGGCTTATCGTATTCGTTAAGTAGGAATAATTTCCGTAGGTTTTATTTATCTTTTGTTTTTCTTCCGTCGTAGACCATACCATCTTAACCCTTTTGATGAAACTTCAGATTACGCTCATTTTTTAGACTTTAGTTTATTGCTATTATTATAGCTATATTTAAAATTCGACTATATAAATATAATATAACATTGTACAATTAATGCATTTTTGTGTCATCGTTATTTACCGTTAATAAAAAGAAGTACTAGTCTACTGATTGTAATGAGAATAAAGGTTAATTTCCTTTCACACACATCCTTGTGCAGTTTAAGCCCGAAGATGATTGTTTAATAGAATTGAAAACGTACGCTTTTACCTAATAATTTTTGTTTCTCACACTATAGAGTGCTACCGGCCACAAATTTTAACATGTATTTTACAAATAAGTTTTACTAACATATATATATGCTAGAGTTTGATGTATGATATAACGTTAAATCATTGAATTGTTTTGCATCAAGTTAGTTTATTGTGCGTGTTATACTTCGATATTATTTGCAAAAGTTTGCTAGTCTTTTAACAGTTGTAATATTTTAAATAAATATATATTTTTATTCTTAAATTATATGTATTTGTAAACCATCAAGCGGAACAATTACATAATCTATTTATATAGCTAAATAACAATTTTGTTTAAATAAAATTCAGTTTATTTAATAATAATATTTAAAATATTATGAGGTATTCGGCAAGATTTACATATACGCGTTAATTAAACGTTATCTTAGGTTTTCAAAAGCAAAAGTTTTTCCATTTCTTTCTAATTTAGCTTTTTTTTGAAATACTGACATTTTAGTATTTTAAAGAATTTAATAAACACAAAAGTTAGTCAGACAATATTTAATTAATTAATTATATTGAACTGTATATATAATGGAACAAATCTGACGCAGAACACAAGAAATCCGAAATTTTGAATAGACGTAAAGTCTGCAATATTTTATACACTTTATGAATATAATTTATTTCGACAGAATGAGTGCATTAAAAAAATCAATTAATTGAAACATCAAAATGATTTTACAGTTAATGTTCATAGTTCATCTCACAGATTTTATGAATTAGTGTGTACTTTATATATTGTATACATTCATAAGGAAATCTGGTTTTGCCCTATACATTTATTTTTGCCGTGTAATTACCAGCTGTAAACAATCAAAACATTTTATAACACAATAAAAATATACTAATTTTATTTTTTAATATTATCAGATTGTTGGAATTCTCTGTACGTCTTCTCGATAAAATATATCCTTAAATAATTTAAGCAGAAAGTGTTTTTTAAGCTTTTAGACTAACCCTATTTACGTACAGAACATATATTTCATTAACATACGTTGCTCGTAGGAAGATACATAACTAATATATATATATATATATATAAACTGTTTAAGTGAACCATGTTAGTTAAATAAGTTATAGAGTACTTTATATTTGGATGTAAGAAGCAATTTTGCGAAAAATGTTCAACATTTTAGGAGATACAAAATATTTTTAAAGAAAGCTTGAAATAATAATATATAGATATACATATATTGAAAATTGATTCTAGCTTTTATTTTGCGTTAAGGTGACTTTATATTCTATGAAATTAATGATATTTCATTTAAGACAAATGCTCTGTTTACCTTTTTGAACAGCATCCACGGAATCCCGTACTTCGATATAAATCAAGTCGACGTTTGTCCGATTTTTATGGTTTTGAATAACATTTATCTTCTGAATAAGTTGATCTGAAACGTCTATTTTGAACTTGTTTTGAATCACCACACCTGAAAATATATGGCAATTAGTGTTTTTTTGTTGCTGCTATCCACAAATCTTTAACTTGAAAAATATTTTGCCCCCCTTTTTCATGTTCGTGTGAGGCTGGTTTGGAACAACCCGACGAAGTAAAACTAAGCTTTCTAACTAAAATATTGCTAAGTTTTGGACTTCTTTATAAGAATCAAAATCATTGTTGAGAAAATGGAAACATTTTTATTTATCCAAAGTTGACCAAAAAATGTTCCGGTAGAGTATTTAAGATTTTCTATGAGTTTGTTGTACTTTTGAGCCATATTGTAAACTGTTACATATGCATGATATGATTCTTATAAACCTTAACAGTGAAAATAGTATCAGTTGGTAAAATTTGTGCACATGAATAAATATTTAACTACGATTTTTGTAGTACTATCCCATCCAGGCAATTGAGAAAAATTCCACTGCTTTCATACTTGAGCGAGTAATACGAAGTTTAATATGTGAATTTAATAGTTACTAATAAATTGGTGAAAGGAATTTTACAGAAGCAAACCTTTCACCGTTCATACCAATTTTAAGTACATCTGTAGACAGGTTCCCCAACCGCCAATATAATTCAGAAACAACGAACACAACGAACACAAGAATAAACGTTCGCATTATTGTTTTAATTAAAAAGTTACTACAGACGTGCCTTAGTAAAACTTTGTTGAACATGTTTATTATTTGTGTTTATAGAACGCTTTTATGAATGGCTGATTTAGTGATAACCAATTGAAATGAAATAGCTTCATTGTATGGAACAATTCATCAACTGTCGAATAAGTTGTCGAGTAAGTCACGAACTAATTATGTTACGTTTCATACTAGCAAACTAACTGTTGTACGTCTTATACTAGCAAACTAACTGTTGTACGTCTTATACTAACAAACTAACTGTTGTACGTCTTATACTAACAAATTAAGACTTTATACAACAAATAACAATTATTCAATTTACATATTTGTATTTGTTTTGAATTCACGTCTATTATATTCATATTAATATTGAAGAATATTATATTGTCACGCATTATGAATAAAAGAAAAATCGACATAATATATATATTAATGCATACAATTTACGTTAAATATTTTACATGTAATGCACTTTAAAGGTTATTTTTTATTGAACGACAATATAAACTCCAATGCTTAGTTTTTCTAAATGTTAATAATAAGTAAAAAAGTTCATTCGAATAATGTGTAGCTTTTTCTCAATTAACAATGAAAAATCCTACATTTTGAAAAAGTGGATATCTGAATAAATAATCTAATAACTGTAAATGCAATCCTACACTAAATATTTTTTGCAAAAACATTTTGTAAAATTATAGGCATGTTTTTCAAGTTTGTTTAATATATTTACTATTTGTATTATTGATTAATGAATAGAAATAAATTTTGTTTATTTATACACTCGCGTTGTTCTTTTAATTCTATATATCTAATCCTACGGCAGTGGGATTGTTAGCTCAATGTTCTAAAAATAGAACACAGCGTCAACCTACAGCAGGT
>JAUZND010056943.1:0-18688 GCA_034780555.1 Coelogynopora nodosa
GAAAGGTCGTTGTGTAGCCTCGTAATTGCGGTTTCTGTCGAAAAACCAATCCTGTATGCTGATTGCATAGGCGAGAGCATATTTTTTATGTGGTTTATTAAGAAATTATAATTTGAAAAAACATTGTACAATTCATATAACTTTTTAAATTTTATTAAGCTCTTAAAGATATTCCCAAATACAATATTATGAACTAAAAAAGATAATTACAGCACATTCCCAGATACTCTTTTAAATAAAAAAGAAAGTCAATAAAATAATTAATAGCTGCAATCTGTCATATAATTAATTTATAAATCAAAGTAAATAGTGTTTCAAACACTATAAGCAGAAAGACATATTTAAATATAATATAATTAATGGTATACATATCAATTATTCAAAGTAAGGTCTTCATTGTGATGAACATTGTATGATTCCTCAGTAAGTGTTTTGAGGATCGGCAATTGGAGCAATCACCCAGTTTGATAAGGGATAACCTGAATCCCCAAGTAGAATTGCATTAGGGAATAGTCTCCAGTTGTATAAACACTGAGTTACGAACATTGCCTGGCCATCTAGAAGAACAATAGAATATCTTTAGGTTTTGGCCACAGACGAGCATTGTATTGAGAGAATGCTCAACAGGACAGTAGATACATTAAGCCTCATTGGACCATAATATATATATATACAGAAGGCATGTTGGAATTTGCGACGTTGGTATCTATCACTCTGGCTATGCATATAAATACTATAGCTTTTGAGACACAATGAGCATCTCCAATAATACGAAGTGACCCCCCATTAGCAAATTGAATAGGGCAATTAGGGTTTGCTGCCTTGGTACGTCAGTGTGCATAATTTCTCTGTGTATCATGTAGGAGATGATGACCGATAATATTAATCAAAGAATAAAATTTATCTTCATAGTAAATTTATCCTCATGAAAATTTTTCTCACTTATATTGATTCTCTCTCAGAACAGTCTAGAGTGTTGGGTACATCATCAGCTCCATTGTGGATAAGCTAATGATCAGAATGAGACATTGTAAAAAAAGAAAGTGTGAAAGCCGAGATAGCACAATGCAAAGCACAATTAATAAAAAAGCGTAACTGATGTTACCAACATCGTATGTTGACTGAAAAAATGTTAACATTTTTATCACTAATTATTATCAGTATTGTTTTTTATGAAACGTAATATTATATTTTGTAAAAATATTAGTGATCATTTTTACTGATAATTATCAGTTAGCAGTGATAATTGTCACTAATAATTATAAAAAAATGAAACGCTACACTGATAATTATCACTGTTTAACTGATAATTATCAGTTACTGATATTTTTATGAAACGGGCTCCTGGTCAATTACCTATAGTATATGCCAATGTAAATGAGCTGCCCTAATAAACAAATATTGCATAACGTGATTATTGAATAATTTTATTCTTTAGACATCATTAAACGGTGCCAGTTATTCATTACCTTTATGCTGAAGATTGTTTGATTGATAATTGTTACACATTAATATTTACTATATAGATTTCACCTATTTTTAATTATAACTCGTCACTTTCTTTCAGATGGGCAAACTTCCAGTTGTTGGTATTGATCTGGGAACAACTTATTCCTGCGTTGCAGTATTCCAGCATGGAAAGGTTGAGATTATTGCCAACGACCAAGGGAATCGTACCACACCCAGCTACGTCGCCTTCACAGATAACGAGCGACTTATAGGTGATGCAGCCAAAAATCAGGTTGCAATGAATCCTGCTAACACCGTCTTTGGTAAGTAGTTTATTCTTATATTATGTAACTATTGCATTTGCTTGTGATTGTATTAGATAATAATAATGGGATCCAAAATTTACAGAGTTAAGAAATGAATGAATAGTTATTTGATAAAATATATGCTCAACAGTGAAGTAGATAATAAGTTAGTTGTTCTTGTTTGTGAGAGTATTCCATGCTTTTCGTTGTTTTGCTGCGTTGAGTATATATTTCTGTAATTTCGGATTGGGGAAGACATTCTTTGACCTGTTTTGTGAATGTCAGTCGATTACCTTGGCCAATTTTCATGGATTGTTCCTGTTCCCACAGTATGAGTTCCGATACCAATGAAGCTCATGCGTCGCTCTTGTTTTGATGATATTGGATGCTGTGGGGAGTCCAGCATACAAAACTGTGTTTGTAGTATGATCCTGGTATGAAATGCGTTTCACTCTGCGAAACATTCTAGTGTAGACACCGTCAAGTCTGGAGGTCATTTTTTTGTTAAAGTCCAGGTCACGCTGATGTATAGTGATATTCTGCACTATGGCTTTAAAAATATTGAACTTTTTGTTTGTTGAACATGTTGATTTTCATACTTGTTCGAGTTTGTTTGTAGTCACCGAGTTACTTGAAGTCTTAGACTTTTTCAATTATTCCATCATAGACGTGTAAATTTAATGAGTTTATGCTCTTAAAACTCATATATTCGGTCTTTTCCTGTTTATTCAAAGTGTTCTACTGTCTTAAGCATGGGTTGTGCAATAAGGAGTGCAATATCGTCCACGAAGTCTAGATCACAAATACTGCGCGCTGGGTGTCTTTTTGATCTTGTTTTTTGATAGGTGAAGCCTGTACCTTCTCCGCATTGAAGAATTGCCATGCGAAGTTTGTAGTCTCCTTGTAGGGCACCTGCTGTTATTTTGAATGGGTCACTGCCCCCATCAGTTGTAAGTATTTAGTATATGAGCAATAGTGTTTGTGTATAGGATCATGATCAGCATGACTATCTTATCAGGGATATCATACGCTTTGAAATTTGTTTATTCATTGCCCTTGAAATGCTGTCAAATGCTTTAGCAATGAACTGGTAGTTCTATCGAACATTGCACTATTCTATATTTTTTTCGGAGATATATAATTTGCTGAGTCGTACTTCTTCCCGGGCGAAAATTGTTTCGGTTTGGAAGAAAGAGTGGGTTTATATGTGGTCTGATGCGGTCCAAAAACATGTGATTGTACAGCTTGGTGCTTATAGCCATGAGCGTAATTCCACGGTAGTTACCCTAAGGCCTTTTTTAAAGACAGATACTATTCTGGTGGAGGTACTGTTTGGTAGGTATGTTTTATTATCGGCAGAACTACCGATATGCCGGCACTTCGTCAATTTCAGTCGCTTTGCCTGATTTACGATAGTTCGTGGCTTTTTTGAGCTCTTCTCCGGTAAATGGACATTCGTTAATAATAATGGTAGTTTAGGGTAGACTTCTTTGACGTTGATTATTACATCAGGGTCTTTCACTGCTAGAAGCTCTTTAAAGTGTTGTCAAAGGGTGGATATTCGTTCTTGTGGTGAGTTTGCTGCGACTGTGCATAGTATCTTTGTTTTACGGTCAGTCAGTTTGTTAATTGCTTGGTATTCCTTTCTTCGCTAGTGTTCAATTTGTTCCGCAATCGAAGTTAGGTATGTTTTTTGTTTTTTATGGTACAGGGTTGTCAGTTCGTCTACCGCTAATTTGACTCTTTCTTTTGTTTCGTCAGTGTTGTTAGCCTTGTTTGTTTGCTTTAGTTGAAACAGATTTTTACCAAAATTGGTGAGGTCCTCGTCCTCCTATGGTTTGCTTGTTTTTGTTTCTTGAAAAAGAGTATGTCTTTTTCAAAAGCGATCTTGACTGCCGAGACGATGTCAGTATATGTTGTGAATCTAAATGATCTTACATGAACTTATTTTTTCTGCTATTGTTGGGTCTGTCAGCGCTGTGTAGTCAAGTCTCTTTCTCGTTTTACGTAGTAATGACTTGGCATAGCCTACCGAAGTCTTACAATATAACACTTCGGTATGCCAAGCAATCTTGCTGTAACTCGGAACAATCTGTGATCAGAGATGGGGGCAATAGGGATGAATTTATAGTTTACAGTCGATGATTAAATTGGCAACCTTTTGGACGATAGATACTGATCTATTTTTTGAGGAGAATCCCCTAGGGCCTTTGTGAGTGTATAGTTAATTTCGGGGTTTAATTTTCCCACAAAGCGACGAGAGATAAGTTATTTTTATTATGAAGTCTCCCAGTCTTTCCTCATTGTCTGATGCCTCTTTAAGTCCTGAGAAAGTTGCAAAGCGATTGTCGAGTCGCACATTAATGTTAGCAAGGATGTAAACTTGGTCTCGGTGCTGGACGTTCTGCAATTCAGAGTAGAATGTCTCTTTCTTTGTTAGTTGTGAAGTATTTCATTATTAGGCGGGTCTAGCTAAATATTTGTCCATGGTTTTTTTACATATTGGGTATTGTGAAAATTAGAAGAAAAGTTTTTTACATGAAAATTAAAGAGTGTACAACTAACATAGGATTAGTTTCAAAATGGTCGCAAATTAATTAGAATTTCCAGAAAGCGTCTTTTATATATCCTATATATTCAATATAGAATAATAACTAGTTTCTGATCTCTAGTTTTAGCTGTCAATGTATTTACTGGTGCCACTAAAATTCCGATCTGTCTACTCAAACCATTAGATTTAAGATGGTCGTCATCAACAATCTACGTCATCTGTACGAATTAATATATTTAACATATAGTGAACTTACTCTATGTTGTTAAGCGTCAAACAAATAACTTTTTTTTTAAAGTTACGATATGTCCGCTCAATACATTGCAGCCAATGCTATTTAAAATGTATTGAAATATTTTATAATATTATATTATCTTTCCCAAAGTACACCTGTGAGTTTAGTAAAACAAAAGTTGCAAAAACTAAGTGTAATAGTAAGCAAAAACAGCTTTAACTCTCAATTTTAGTTTATGGGAAAATTGCCTTGTGAATTAATTTATCCATGTATGGATCATTCAAATGGATTTTTTAGTTACAGGTTGACTACCTTCCTACACGAGTAGTATATAAGTGGCGCTTCTGCATTACATGTGACGTCATAGGCCGGACCACCCCCCAATGTAAAATTATTTTAAATTTTCGCCCCAAAAATTAATTTGTTTAGTCTATCAGAATCGAGTATTGTTTTTGGTTACTATGGCTTCCTATTGGCTGATTTAAACAATGTCAAGATCGTTTACGTTTAATTGAAGGTCACAGAGTTCGATTTTGCTCATTTAAAATTGATTAAAGGTACCCTAATGGTAGTAATCGTTCATTCAACTACAATTATTGATTTTCGCAATACGTTGCATGGTAACCATCTGATGCCAGATCCGGGTAATTTTAATAGAGATTTTGACTAAGTCGGGGTCGTTGTGTTTGCTTTTACTACTTACAAATTAATCAGAGGTACCCTAATGGTAGTAATCTTTCATTCAACAACAATTATTGATTTTTTCCAATATGACCTCTTAGTTGTGAGCCCAGCACGCTTCTACTGCGACAATCTGCTAGTTAATTGTGATACTATTTTGTTATACAAAACATACATTTTCAATTATATTTTAATATGTCTTTTTGCATAAATCATTTATTATTCTTATAAATATAATTATTTTTTAAATTTGAGGTAGTCCCTTATACTGTCTGTTTCGTTCTATATTCTTATTGTCTTTATTAATTCTAATTGGTCATATCAGTGAATTTTCACCATATTTTCATGAAATATAGTCATTGTGTGTGTGTTTTCTAATAGTTTCGATGTCCAAAATATAGTTAATTTACAATATATGTTTTTTTTTACATGTTAGACACATTTTATCTTATTTTTGATGTTTAGAATGTTACTTTGTGATACGTACAATTTGAATAATATTTAAAATTTTATATTTTAATATGTCTTTTTGCACAAATAATTTATTATGATCATAAATAAAAAAAAAATTTTTTTTTAATTTTTAGATGGCCTCACACACTGTCTGTTTCGTTTTGTTAATTCCGATTTTAATTCCGGTGTTAATATTTATTAATTCCGATTGATCATATAAGTAAATTTTCACTAAATTATAATGATATGTAATCATCGTGTGTGTGTTTTCTATAGCCTAACTAAAATTATCTAGGTATTTTCTTAAGTTATTTAGCAGATTGTCGCAGTAGAAGCGTGTTGGGCTCATGATTAAGAGGTCAATGGATCGAAACCACTCTTTGCTAAGAATATATGTTATTTTAGCTCTGATCTTATATTGCTCTATTTAGTCAGAATTCTCATAGAAAAATACCTAACCGAACAATATATGACCATAACGCATCATTATGGAGAAAAATCAATTTGTGTACTTGAATTATCTATTACTACCATTATAATACCTCTGATCAATCTGTAAGTAATAAAATGTAAGTAATAATTTTTAGTAATTCCGATTGGTCATATAAGTAAATTTTCACCAAATTATAATGATATCTAATCATCGTGTGTGTGTTTTCTATAGCCTAACTAAAATTATAGGTATTTTCTTAAGTTATTTAGCAGATTGTCGCAGTAGAAGCGTGTTGGGCTCATGACTAAGAGGTCAATGGATCGAAACCATTCTTTGCTAAGAATATATGTTATTTTAGCTCTGATCTTATATTGCTCTATTAAGTCAGAATTCTCATAGAAAAATACCTAACCGAACAATATATGACCATAACGCATCATTATGGAGATAAAATCAAGCTGAGTGAATTAGGCTTATTAGGAATCCCCATTGAAATCACCCTTATCGTGCAATATATGACGATAATGCATCGCATTGGTAAAATCGGTCTTGTCCGTATCAGTCTTGACAACTTGACTGAGCTTGATAGCGACATCACTTAAATCTCCTGTGAAATCAGCAGCGTTGTTGAATAGTTTTGCCATAGATTAAAGATAAATTAATATAGTGACTTGGAAAGTGTAGGGGAAAGCGCGCGAATACGACCATTCGTGGTAAGAGTTGGAAGTGGAATGAATTTTAGCTTTTAGAATTTTTCTATTTAAATGTTTGATTAGCTGTATGTTTAGCGCCAAATATTTGCTAAGTATAATACTTTAGATAAGGGGGGCAATAAAGCGAAAAAAAGTTGTTATTAGTTTAATTTTAATTACTAATAACATCATTGTAGTCATTACTAAGCGTTTAACAAATTATTTTAGCGAAGGTGTATAAATACGTGACTGTTCAATGAAAGCGTCAGCCTAAAAGCTTAAAGGCTTTTTGATACATACAAAATTGATCTAAAATGATACTTTTAACTCATTTTGAGTCATTCATTACGTCATTAACTTTTCCAGAATATTATATAAAAATATAAGTAAATAAATAGTTAAATTTGTTAATCAAATTAAAAATTAGGCATGTACTTAAAAATTCATAAAAATCTGAGTAATAGAATTTGAATAGTAGACTATCAATCACCGGTGAGTCTACTTGACCCCTCTCTTGCTGCTGTTAGAAAAGTGTCTCTGTTAAAATTTATCAACGTAATTTGCACGAACTTTTGGATTTTTGACGTGTGTATAAAGTTAAGTAGCAGCAGAGGCCTTCTCATTTTCATCGGTATTGAACTGCTTACATTTTGGTAGAATTTTCACCCATCAACTGAAACTTCTTTTTGGAATGTTGTATTTATAATGTTTTTAATTATATACTAATAATATAGCCTCTATTCTACTACCTACCACAATCATAATATATTTTTTAATGTATAAAAATTTTAATATTTACATTTGTATGTGTAAAATTGAATTCATAATGAAACAATACAATAGAGAGATCGTTTTTTATTTAAAAAAAACACCCGAGATTTTGAACCTAAAACTAAAGTTCATAATAATGGGTACAATGAAAATACCACAACATCAAAAAAAGTATAGAGAACATATAGGCTTACATAAATATTATTCACAAATGGAATATAGGGAAGGTATGTAGCATTCAAAGAGAGAGAACATGAGAGATTAATAAAAGCTATGTAATTAATCCAGTTATTAATTTCCTAATAGCAAGACCTACAGGAAAGAAACCCGTGGTGAGATTCAGTAACTGTTGTGTTCTTGTTTTTAGCAATAAAAGCTAATTCAATCATTTTTCTTAATTTAAAATACCTTCAACAGTGTATAATAATTTTATGGAAGCATTAGAAAAATCAGAGGCATGTAAAAATGAAATAATGTTCTGTTGCTTTGTTACATGATCAGAATAACTATGTAATATAATTATATAACTATAAATTCTGAAATATAACTTTTCTTTTTAAAAGTTTTCTTCGTAAACCTATCCATAATAATAGGTATTTACATTTTTTTCCTTTTCATAATTTAAATATTAAAAGTTCTGTTGCCTAAAGTCTTTTTTTTCTTGTTTATAAAATTTGTGGTACCAATTTTATGTAGGTTGAATTTAGGCGTAATTCTCAAGATAGAATTGTTTATTCCGCTTACCTTCTATACATTCAATTGTAAATAGTATTTATTTTATATATTTAAGTATTTTTTCTGGTATTTTTCATTGTATCCATGATTATGAACCTTCGTTAGGTATGATTTCATACTTCGAACAAAATTATAAACAAAGCTAGATACAAAATTATTGCCTTAGTACATAATTTTTTGGAAATAGGGTATATTTTAAAATATATAATTTTGAGTTTTTTCAATTAAAATCCATATTCTGTTGACTCTTATGTTTCATTCTCCATTTCTCACTTTACGTATTCTACACATTATAAACTTGTGTACAAATATTGAATGTAGTTAAAGAATCTACACTTTTTATTTTTTTATACATTATTAAGTTGTCTAATACTATGGATGTAATTAAAGAATTAAACTTTTTAATTTAATAATAAATAAATTAAAACAATAATTCCCTAAACATCCTTTACGGATTTGTCAAAATTGTGTATGGTGGTGTGCGCAAGCTTCTCATATTATAAGCTACAGCGATTCACGTTATATGTACCCTTTTTATTAATCACATTTTATGAATTCATACATTCTTGCATAACTACTTCTTTTTATTATTCACATAAATTAATATTTAGTGTAAAATATTAGCATTGTAATATGGAAAAATAACCAAAGTAGGTTATTTCAAAAATATATATATATTGTGTCTTTAGTTATTATTGTCTGTTTTGCATTAATTGTCTAGAAATGGCTATGCAAAAATATATATTTGTTGAATTTGTCAAAATATCATAAATCGCCCAAACTTTAAGGGATTAAGTTCATGTAACCAATTTGCCATAATTGCACAATAAACATTTCTCTGCATTTATTCTTTTTGTTTCTCTTTATTTAGTTTACCTTGGAAAATAATTTGAAGGTGTATTTATACTAATTTTAGCAGTAAAACTGTTTCTATTTAGAATTTTATATTATCATTTGTCTGAAATATATATTTCTTTATTATATATCAATGATATCGTTAAAATTTGACCAATTAAATACAGTCGGGAAATCGGACGACAAATTTATCATTTCACGCGTCCACGAACGTTATTGTGTTATGTTTACTATTTTCTATGAATGTTTAATCTGCATAATATAAGATATGAGATCGTTATTAATGACGTATTTGATGCTTGGTTATCTCAAAGTACAAATAATTGTTGTTGTTTTTGTAAGTATCATTAATATAATAATCTAAACAAAATTTATTTGAAATGTTTTGATACAGTACATTAATGTATTTTTTAAAATAATATTTTTATTGATATTGACCAAAAGCTATTAATTCAGATGTTTCGATATGGTATCCATTAAATAATTCATACTTTATCATGGAATCCTGTAGAGACTTTTAAACAGTAAATTAATTTTATTTGTATAAAGAATTCAATTATTTAGCTAAGCATATATATTTACTTAAAACACCTTTATTTAATTTAGAGCATGTATACACTAAACTTTATTAAATTTACTGTGTTAATTATGTAAAACTTAACTGAGGAATAATATACTACTGTGCATTCGTAGCAATTAAATATATTTATATTGATTGGGAATATAGTTTTGTAATTTTTGCTAACCCATAAAACTGATAAATTTCATTTAGGACCGGTTTTTTGACAATGAGTCGTAGTACCGATAATTTATCCATGTCATAACACTTTTTTTTTCAATCACTTACTCAAAGCTAAAACGCATGCTGTGATTTATTAATTATAAATCGTTTCTTAATGCCTTTTTTACTTTACCCGTATTTTAGTATAATATTCTAATCTTTTTATAGTGGGAAATTTTTCAGAGAGTGGCTTAAATATTAATTATATTAAAAAAATGTCTGTTATGCCTAAACGTATTTTATTTGTTTAAAAGCATCTGTCAAATGAAGTAGGCTGTAGTAGTCTCAAATCATATTTGGTGTTTTATTCTCATTTAGATAAAAGTGAAATGAATATTCAAATAAATGGTTTGCAATAAAATGCTATTGAAAAAATACTTTTTGTCGAATATATAGTAGTTTTTAAATCTTATTTTTTCTAGATGCAAAACGGTTGATCGGACGTCGATTTGATGAACCGAATGTCAAGGCCGACATAAAACATTGGCCTTTCAAAGTAATAAATGTCTCAAGCAAACCCAAAATTGAAGTTGAGTATAAAGGGGAGACTAAATCCTTCTTTCCTGAGGAGATTTCGTCGATGGTTCTGGGCAAGATGAAGGAAACAGCTGAGGCCTATCTAGGGGGATCCTGTGTTGATGCGGTCATCACTGTGCCTGCCTATTTCAATGATAGTCAACGTCAAGCCACCAAGGATGCTGGTGCTATCGCTGGAATGAATGTTTTGCGCATTATCAATGAACCGACAGCGGCCGCCATTGCTTACGGTCTGGATAAAAAAGGGTGTGAAAAGAATGTTATCATTTTTGACTTGGGTGGTGGGACATTTGATGTATCAATTCTCACAATTGACGATGGTGTATTTGAAGTTAAATCAACAGCAGGCGATACACATTTGGGTGGAGAAGATTTTGACAGTCGTCTAGTTGATCATTTCATTCAAGAATTTAAGCGTAAAAATAAAAAGGATATGACTGAGAATAAACGAGCTGTGCGCCGGTTAAGAACAGCATGTGAGCGTGCTAAGCGAACACTAAGTTCTACGGCACAGGCAAACGTCGAAATTGATTCCCTGCATGAAGGAGTTGATTTCTACACATCATTGAGTCGTGCTCGTTTTGAAGAATTATGTGCTGATCTTTTTCGAATGACATTGGTTCCGGTAGAGAAAGCGCTTAAGGACGCTAAATTAGACAAGTCATCTATACATGAGGTTGTATTAGTCGGTGGTTCGACACGCATTCCCAAGGTGCAGAAACTACTTCAGGATTTTTTTAATGGTAAAGAGCTGAACAAATCTATTAATCCTGATGAAGCTGTTGCCTATGGAGCTGCCGTTCAAGGTGCCATCTTATCCGGAGATAAGTCTAGTGTTGTTCAGGATCTTCTACTGCTTGATGTTGCTCCATTGTCAATGGGACTGGAGACAGCAGGTGGAGTTATGACTGCTCTTATCAAGCGAAATACCACCATTCCTACGAAACAGACTCAGACATTTACCACTTACTCGGATAATCAACCCGGTGTACTCATCCAGGTCTACGAAGGCGAACGTGCCATGACCAAAGACAATAATCTCTTAGGAAAATTTGAGTTGAGTAGTATTCCCCCGGCACCGCGTGGTATTCCCCAGATTGAAGTAACTTTTGATATTGATGCAAATGGCATTCTCAATGTGTCGGCTCAGGACAAGAGTACCGGCAAGTCGAACAAGATTACCATAACTAATGACAAGGGCCGTCTTTCCAAAGAGCAAATTGATCGTATGGTTAATGATGCTGAACGTTTCAAGAGTGAAGATGAGCAGCAGCAACAGCGTATCGTGGCACGTAATTCCCTTGAAAGCTATGCCTACACAATGAAACAGACACTTGAGGATGAAAATGTGAAAAAAAAGTTGTCCGAATCGGATCGAAAGGCCATCACTAACAAATGTGCGGAAATAATTCGTTGGTTAGACTCCAATCAAATGGCCGAAAAAGACGAATTCGAGGATAAGCAGAAAGAACTGGAAAAGGTGTGTAATCCGATCATTAGCAAAATGTATCAAGGTGGCTCTGGACCTTCTGCTCCATCTGGTGCAGCCGGCGCATCTGGACCCACTATTGAAGAGGTCGATTGATTTCATCAATTTTCTTTGACACGACATTGAATCATTAATTTAATACACATTTGTGTCTACAAAATGCAATACTATCTTCCTTGCCATTTATACTGTACATTTTGTAACTTTCATTTCACGCCCTTAGTTTTTACTAGATTTGCTATACGCATGTGGCATAATGATTTTTACAGTAGTTCTTACGTGATAGCTTTTCTTTAAAAACTATAATAAACATGCATAATGCGTTGAAATTTTTGTTTTCTATTAGATTAATAATTAAGTTTTTTTTAATTTGAATTATCGAGTAATGACTAATAAATATATTTATTTTTATATTATTGCAGTCGTTATTTTTACGCATGACTGTGTGCTTATTTGTCTACCATTTGAAAGTGACGCTTGGTATACCCTATAATATGATTTAGATTATTAATAATATTTTATAAAAAATAACGTTTCAACTTTATAACATAGCTTACAAAATATAATTGTATATCTATAATATATATTTGAAATATTAACTATATAAATGTTTCCAGTTTTTATATTTTTTAATATTTTAGATATCATATTTTAATATTTTTTTAAATATTATTTAATATATAATTAACCTTATTCGCGTGTTGAGAGATTACCGTCCCATCTGTAAATATATTGCTATCAATTGATATACAATTGATACTGGCTAATTTAAGTAAAATGTTAACAGCAATTTAGTAATGCCTACTAATGGTGAAAGTTGTAATTCAAGTGTTGTGCAATTGCAAAAAGGTATTGGTTTTGATAAATGTTTATAACTTCGTAATGTAAATTGTAATTTCGGGTGGTAGAACTATGTGGGTAAAATTCTATCATTTAAAAAAAATTAATTAACATTAATTTTGTTACTATATACACAGTAATTTTACAATATATAACACATTAAATATATTTTATACTGTTTTTTTAGTTTAAAGCTTATGACTTAAATATTAAATTAGCCTAGATATATAAAATGGCGATTCAGGATATATGTTATTATATTTGTATATGTTCTATTTTCTCCGAATATTAAACGTTTTGCTGTATTAAAATAAGTGTAATTGCTTAAACCAACATGTCGGCTATATTTTTGTTTGAAAATATGTCAGCATGTTATGTTAGTATATATATATTATTTACACCATTTATTATGCGTGTGTTTTATCTTTATTATAAATAGGTTTATAAACAAGTAGAAATCAATATCAGATATTTTCTACATAAAATAAAGCAATAAATATCTTAGGGGTTATTATTCTCATTGAATAAATTACTACGGTTTTAGTTAACGGAATACATCATTAATTTTATCAAGCAAAATTTATTAAAAAATTGCAATCGGATTTCATACGTGTATAAATCAGATTATTTTTTATTGATCGTTTTTGGTACGTTATTGGTGTGATAAATACACTGAAATGACACAATCTAATAACTGAAATAATTTCAAATGAGTTCCGGACAACAGTCAAGGAGAATTATGGAAAGGGGTCATATATATAAATACCAAATGAGGATATAATTTGTGTCTGGTAGTTTGGGACGGTTAAATATAAAATTTATCTGAGTATATAGTTCGCTGCAGCAGGTGAGGGATAATTATGTAGTGCATAAACAGCTTTTGCGATTGGACTCTGCCTGTGCCGTGCTAAAGCACAGTGCCTAGGTGTTTTATTATACAATATAAAGCTTAATGAGTTAATTGTAGATATATTTTTATTCGGGAGTCAGACTAAAACGGGGCAGCTGCCTATATATAGTCAATATAGTGAAAAAGATGAGATCGTAATAGACTGACTATAAGAGTAAGTTATTGTTTGGGGTTCGATAGAGGTTTAATTATAAACACATGGTGTATTTTGTAGCCTACATGCGGCGATCAACACAAAGAACAGATCTATTCTGGATATGGAGATTTCATTTGAGATCTCAGTAAAGTGGAACATCAAGTACCTAATTTTAAGCTACTTACGTTTTCAACGCCAGGAATAGAGATTGAGTTATTAATATAAATTGTATGTTACTTTTCATGAAAAGAGAGACGTAACATTTTGTGGTGTTTTCTTCCGAATTAGTAGGATATTAGGTGATCTTCTCGAAGAAACTCGTGTCGTCCGCATTCTTTATATTTAATGTATTAAATATTGTTCAATAAAATCAGCGATATGTAATTAAAGGATGAAACGATAAAGTCCAAAAATTGAGCTTTTATTGAGGTAGGCCTACCGTCTGAGAAATTAATGAAATTTGCAGCTTATCCTATTGACTCAATAGGATGAGCTGCATACTTTCACTAATTTATCAGTTTCACTAATTTCACTAATGATCTCAAATGTATCGTCTCGTTAATACCTCGATCAGAGGTATTAACGAGACGATCCATTTGAGATAAAATTATTTAAAAGTTATAAGATATGCAAGGTTAATTATCACTAACATATGGGAGATTTTAAGTAATCCAATGAGAGAATATTGCAACTATATATGTAAGAGACAATAATTGCCCTCGAGCATATTCTACACGTATAATTTATTTACAGCTGCAATGTCGGCCACTAATTAAATTACCATTATAATTTTATCTTTGTTCATATGATTAATAATATTATTATTAGTATATACTGTAGCTGTGATTATTCTAGTTATAATTATATTATAATTAAGTTCATCATAGTGATATATATCTTGCTAAAAGGGTTTTTCTTCAATCTGAAAGATGTATGCGTAATTATTTGGTAAATTATATTTTATAGTCTTCTTTTCGGTTAGAGTATATATTTATTATAATAATTTATATTAATAAAATACATGTTACTATTTTATTTCTTCGATCGCGTTAATATAATTCATCAAACAAATAAAGCCCTGATTAACAAATAACATGAACAATAAGATTTGACTGTATGATTAATTATTAGTAATTATTACTTAGATTGCAAATACGGCAAATAGCTAGTCTAATATATAAGTACGTGTATGAATTGCTCAACAAAAATTGTAGACATATTAGTTTTTTGTTTAAAAATGCCTCAAAAATAATTAATCGCCACTTAAGGCCATATATTACAAATAAAATAGTATTTAAAAGTTTTTTTACGTCATTTAAGAAATATTTATTAAAAAATATAATATATACAAAAGTTGTAATATTGTTTAAGAAGTGAAGTTATAAATAAACATTATACAAATTGGGCATAAGACAGACGAAAACCTTTACTAAAATTTGTGGCGGATATTCAGGCTAGGATGCCCAAAATTCATAAGGACAAAAATTAAAATGTTAATATATTTTTATTATATGTTTATATACAGTATTATATTCATACAATTAAAAAAAAGTATTTTTGATATGTTCAATATTCGAATGCAATAGTTGCAAAATAAATATTAAAAAAGTGGCACCTACCCCACGCTATGCCAAATCTGATTTTATTATCTTAATACGGACCTGATAATTACAAATAATTATATTATGTAATAAAGTATTAAAAAACAGCTCATTCATTGTTTAAATTGACTTTTTGATAATTACTGTCGTCAACGATTTTTAAATAATATCGTATGAGACATCGTCTGTTTTTAACAAATATTACCCTCCTGAGTGGTGTAATTATATTTAGTGGAACAATATTTTTCTACATCATGAAAAGAAGTTTAAAAAAGCTAGCTACTGCCAAGTCATCTCCTATTTCAAAAAATAGCACGTATGTTTTGTTTATGATATTTTTGATTTATGATATTTTCTGACATGTCATATGTCATGATATTCAAATCTCCTAAGCCTAAACAGCAAAAGGTTAGTGCAAATGCACTGACGATTAGTATTTACACTAAACATTAGTGTTAGTGTATAATTTATACTATTAACCATATTAGACATTATAAATATAAGTGTAAAATTTATAGGTCTACTAAACATTACTATAATTTATTTGAAATACTAAACATAAGTGTAGATACTACAATAACATATTTAGTGTATCATTTTTACCATCTTAAATATTACTATTAGTCAAATAATTTTAGCCTTGGGTTCAATGAGGTTTCAATGTAAAACATTTTATGCAAGAGCCAAGACTTGTTAAAGTAATTTATTTTTATAATGTTTAAATTTTAGGAAATCAAAAAATTTCATAAGGACAATTTCATTTGTTGGGTGCGTAATAAAAAAGGTGGACATCTGTTATTATAATTGTTATATAAATAGGTTTGGAAAATGGCTATATGCGTTTATTTATAGTTCACCATAGGCATAGCCATAGGTACTATCAATATTAATCAGCAAAATATTTAGAGTGTCTCAAAGTGTGTTGGTGCGTAACTCAAAAATGGCATGTTTTTTTTCTAGATAATATTTTAATTATATCTTCCCCAATTTTAGGACAATTTAATCAAAATTATGTTTATCCTAATGTAGTTTATAGAATGTTTGCTAATATAACTAAAAGTTAATCTACATTGTCTATCTATGTTTCAATGCAATGGACTTTCAAACTTCGTTATTTGCATAACACAAATTTTGTTAGGTACATAACATTTAAGATTTATTTAACATAATAGTAATACATACAACAACTGATTAGAGTTAATAATAGTTAACAACAAATAACAACATGAATTAAGTTTTTGAATGCACAGGAAAGGTGTAATACAATCTGGTTATTGAACCACTGTATGGGCTCTTGGACAATCTGTATATCTGACAATATATTTGGTTTACCTATAGGTAAACCAAAATATCGGGTCGTTTGGGCCATCGCTTTTTACCCAAACCTATAATCGCCTCCAATGTGTTCAACAAGTATCCGTCATCTGCAATGCCTGTGACATGACCTGGGTAGCGTTGACCATTGTAAGTGACTTCAACCTACTGTCCTACTTTAACCAGATAATTGTCCCATCAAACAATTTGATCCTCTTTATCTAGCTCCATTTCCTCCTCAATATCATCCCGTTGCATATTTGGATCCACTTGATGTAGCTGCAAGAGTGAAGCTTTGTATTGTTTGTATACATTGATGAGCTTTTTTTCATCTGATACGGCAGATGTGTATGGTGATTCTTTAATTGTTTTTTCTATCATTTTCTTAATTGTATTCTTCTCATTTGTTCCTTTGCTTGATTTATTTTTTTGTTAGCTTTACTACTATTTGCTTCTAGAACACAGCTTTTTAGATGGTTCATTTCTTTATATTGGTTTCCTTTTCGTTGTCTATGCTAAATGTGGCTTTCAGCCAAAGTCTTTGCCATAATCGCTCAAAAGAATATATATTTAAAAAAATGGCGAAACTCAGGAATATGAAACCAATTACACATGTATAAAATAAGAAATGAATACTATATTTAGTTCTGCATTAAGGCTACTTATAAGTATAGGACAAAGACATTAGAATCAGAGATATAGTGTTTTATTATAAGCATAGATATGAATTAACTTTAGTTTGTAAAAGTAAATCCATGACCATATCTATGATTATAAATATTAAATTTTGTCATTTTCTCTGATTGGCTCACAGTTCATAATAGGTTCTGTGCAGTAGAAGGTAAGAGAGTACAAACAATTAGCAGATTTCACTTGTCACCTATCCTCATAGATGTAGAATAAACATCTATGCCTATTCTCAATATTAAGAGTGTTCTGACTAGTATAGGAGTTCTAACATCTTCAAGAGTAAATCCGATTTCTATTGTTATGCACCTAACATTGGGTGCATCACCATAATTCAAACACTAATTTACAATATACTTCAATGGACATAGAAATCTATTAATCAAATCTAGAGTGGTGTTGTAGGTAGGAGCAATTTGAAATAGTTTTTAAATCAATATAATTTCTATGCACAAAAATAATTAAACTATTTAACTAAAATTCTTTAGGTGGATAACATCCAAAATTTACTTTAAAATATATGGATATATTAATATCTGTAACTCAATGACTAAATTTGTATTTTATATATTTTAAAAGATTGGTTCCTTAACAACATATTATTAATATATTATGCTGACATCTGAAACA
The DNA here is from genome assembly GCA_034780555.1 of Coelogynopora nodosa. NCBI lineage: Eukaryota > Metazoa > Platyhelminthes > Proseriata > Coelogynoporidae > Coelogynopora > Coelogynopora nodosa. The sequence continues at coordinate 18,086 of JAUZND010056943.1, forward strand.
TTTACTGATTATATGTTATGGCATGCATCAGACTATATTTCTTGATAAACCATTATTTTAAAATGACCAAATGTAAAAATGATGTAAAATAAATATTGAAACAGATGTTTGGGGAATTTTTTCTGTATCAGTAATAAGAAAGTGTTTTTAAACTGAAATAGTATTCTAAAACACCACAACACCAAATTTTTAAGATGTCACTTTTGTTCCCTTTGGAGTGAAATTGCCCATAAGAAATAGTTTGAAAATTTATATAGGAGTATTTTTCTAAAAAAAGGACACCAATGTGTTTGCCAAAAAAATTGAAAGGTAAAAAATTTTATTTTCTATTATTTATAATAATATAGGAAATTTATATTTCTGTAATTATTTTAATCCAACTAAATCATTTATTTTATTATTTTTTAAAATTTATTTATTTTATTATGCATGTTTTTTGTATAGTTAATTATGCATTAATTTACATATCCCTAGGGGGCACTAGTTAATATTTTATAGTGCATACAGGGCATCTAAAAGTCCGGACATTTCCGGAAATTTGATCAACTTTTTATTGGGTCTTGAGGAAAGCAATAATATGGCATAACATATTAAGGGGTGTGG